>JAHWFP010218110.1:250374-262901 GCA_023313725.1 Lithobius niger | reverse complement strand
TAATCGAGAAGGTGCAGAGGCGTTACACCAAGGGTCTTCCGGGACTCAGGGAGGTTGCGTATCGGGAACGCCTGTCAAAATTGGGCCTAGAGCTTCTTGAACTACGCAGAATAAAATTTGATCTAATCCTTACTTTCAAGATTATAAACCAGCTTATTGCTGTTGACTTACCTTTTTTTTGACCTGGCAACAAATTCTTTTGGTACGCGGGGGCACTCACGCAAACTACTGTTTCCTTCCACCAAGCTCGATTGTCGTCGAAATTTTTACTCCGTGCGGGTTGTGCCGATTTGGAATGCCCTAAGGAAAGAAACTATCAGTGCAAAAACGGTTTCAGCATTCAGTAGGATGCTGGAATCCGAACCTCTCTATGAGTACTTGAAGCGACCCCAACCTCCATGATAGCCATTCCCGCATTCGTGCTGCTAGCTTTTTTTTTTAAATTTCGGAGCGGTATTAGTGGCCCCAAGCCCTTCCGTCTTCCGTCCACTTTTTGAGGTGGTAAATTGGTAATTTTAATTTAAATTTAATAATAAGCCACCAGTGTCGTACTAATACGTGTAAAACAATCTCCAGCATCCCAAAAAAGAAGCTGGAAAATCTTTTACACGTATTAGTGGGATGCTGATGGCTTATATGTCTTTTTCTTATATCTTCCTTTAGAGCTTTTTTAAGGCTAGCATCTGTATTTTATACGCTGAAGCGTTTTTTAATACTAAAAATGTAAGATGTCCGCACATCAGCACGACAATGCAGTAAAACGCGACGTCAATAATGATCTAGTGCACCTTGTAGTGTAGTGCAAAATTGTTTCTTTTGCGTGCATAGTGTTCTAATTTGTAAGCTATTCGGAACTGGTGTTCGAGGTTTCGATTGATTTGTCGATTGATGGAGATAATAATAATAATAATAATTTTTACCACAAAAGTGATAGGGCACCGGAAGGGGCGTGACCCACTAACACCACTCCCAATTAAAAGCAACCAAAGTACACAGAAGTTAAAACAAAAATACAGCAACTGAAAATTTTGGCGGATATTAGTGGATAGAGCCGGAATATGGTTGTGAGGCGCAATACCGTACCGCAATGCGTGATGGGGATAGATCGGAAGAGCGTCGCGACCAGCAAAGCTTCTTGATAAAAAAGGTATTGGTGTAAGGTTTTCTGAGAGCAGCTCCCTGCGGAAGCCTTCCTCCGTTGTCATACTAACCGTCCTGGAATGAAGAGAATTCCAAATTGGTACCACCCTAACTGCAAAAAAGTTTTTCCTACAATCAAGTCGTGACCTCTGCACCGCCAATTTCCAAGGGTGACCCCTAGTATAATGAATACTCGGGGCAAAATCCAAAAAAGGTAAGTCCACTGAGATAAGATTGTGTAAAATCTTATATGTTAAAATGAGATCGTATCTCAGTCGACGCAACTCCAATAGCTCCAGGCCGGCCATAGCATGCCGATCCAGATGATTTACCTCACGAAGTCCAGGAAGGCGCTTTGTAGATTTTCTCTGTACTGACTCGATTAAGTCGATGTCCCTAGCCAAAAATGGTGACCAAACTGATGTTGCGTACTCAAGGATTGGGCGAACAAAAACTTTGAATGCCCAAACCTTTGTTAACAAATTTCCCGAACTGAAACAACGGTTAACCACTGCCAAACGACGGAAAGCCATGGCACTGACCTTCAAACAATGTGTCGATGCCTTTAAATCTGATGTAAACCAGATACCGAGATCCTGAATTTTCTCGACAGCTGGAAGAGTATCCCTACCATGCAGATAGCTGTCGCCTGGGGGATCTGGGCCAATGTGAAAAAGTTGGCATTTTGAGTTTGAAAGAGGCAACTGCCAAATATCGGCCCATGATAAGACATTTTTAATCTCCTCCCCAAGTATGGGCGATGGTTCTGCAACCAACAAATCCGTCCCAATTTTAATGTCATCAGCAAATTTTACCCCATAAGCTGAAGACGAAGTCACGGTAAGATCATTTATGTATGTCAAAAACAGAAGGGGACCAAGCACTGAGCCCTGGGGTACCCCACATGGTACACCAATTTTGGAGGAAAGTGTATGCTCAATGCTGACTTGTTGAGAACGGTTACTCAAAAAGGTAGTGAGCCAGTCAAACAGGGGACCAGTTACCCCACAACCCTTCAACTTTGAAAGTAATTTTCGGTGAAATACCGATTCAAATGCTTTCTTGAAATCAAAATACACAACATATGCACTGTGCACCAACATCCAATGCGTTTGTCCACCTATCGAGAACGCAGAGCAATTGATGGGACGCTGATCTATTTGAGCGAAACCCAAATTGGTCAGGTCGCAAAATCTGAGAATCTTCTAGATAAAGCATGAGTGAATCTCTAATGATGGATTCCATAACCTTACAAGTGACGCACGTTAGTCTATAATTACGTGGATCCGATGGCGAGCCCTTCTTAAAAATCGGCACAACGAAGGTGCTTTTCCAGATTTCTGGTAGTTCTCCCTGCTCAAAGGACATGGTAAAAAGTCTGGAGAGTGGGTAACTGATTTCGGCAGATATTTGTTTAAGCAAAAAGGCTGAAAACCCATCTGGTCCACAGGACCAACTCTGCTTCAGTTTTTGCAAGGCAGAAAGAACATCCGCCGAATCTTACATGGCTGCCAAATTGACTAGAGATTAGATTTTGCGGCACGGGAAGATTTTGGTTTCCATCGTCTTTAATAAAGTTCGATGCGAAAATGGAACTTAAAGCCTCAGCCTTCAAGAGGTTATCCACCACGATTCCACTTGGCGTTTCAAATGATGCTAATGGACGAGACGACCTAGTTTTCTGAGGTAGAACTTGAGGAGATTTGCCGTGTTACCTCCCCTAATAATCTTCTCCTCTTTCTTAGCATGCCATGCTTCGACAGAGTCAAAGTATTGTTTCCTAGCTAAATTATACGTTGAAAGTGACGAATTGTCACGGTTTAATTTGTATAATTTCCACATTTCAAGTTTGTTGTTTTTCATTTTAGTAAGAAACTTAAGCTGCCTATTTTTAATACCTGGGTTAAATTTTCGGATGGGAATCCTACAACAATTGACGTGACCATTTAGGAAATCTGAAAAACAACTCCATGCGTCCTGTATTTTAGGATGCACCGAAAAAATTAGGTCATCCCAATTTATGCCTTCCAATGTAGATTTAAGTACCTGAAAATCAATCTTACTGGCAGGGTCACTACCAACCACCTGCTTACTGGGGTTTAATTTAAACGACACAATGCAATGGTCGCTATTACCAAAGTTTGTCGACCCTCTGGAAAACTCCTAATGGTGCTAGCAACTCGAGCAAAGTACGCTGACTGCGATATGCAGCCTGGTTTAGTCGCCAGTCTACCGTAGAGAGGTTAAAATCACCCAGTAGTACATTTGAATGTCCCTCGTTCATGGAATCGGACAGGTATTGGCACATATACTCTACTGCCTCTGTGGATCTGCTATCCGGGAGATAACAAAGAACAAAACTAATATTTAGGTTTGGTATAGCAAGGACCATTCCCTCGATCCGTGTTGAGACATTTTCCAGAACTGCTTGAATTCCAATTCTGTGCAAAATTAATAAACCCCCACCACGGCTGCCACGGTTACGTCTCACAACCACATACTTTTTAAGATGTGCCACCATTGCGTTAGTAAAATCAGGATGGAGCCAAGATTGCACAACAAAAACCAAATCATAACATTCAACTTCAACCAATGCATGGAAACAACCAATATTGCGGATTATGCTTCGCGCGTTAAACATGGCACAGTTCATGGTTTGCATACATTCTTCAAAGGTGTTCACAAATTTAGGTTTAACACCGACTGATAACCCAATTACATTTACTCGTTTTCCAACGGCACATGCAATATGGTCAGATTCTGTCGTAATACCGTCTTTCCCCGAGACGTGAGATGAATCAAGTCCCTTGCCATGAGAGTTCTGTCCTGCATAATGTCTCTGTCTAAGGACAGGAAGGAAAAGTTCTGGTCAATGCACATTCTCCTAATAAGGTAATTTGTGTGCATTACTTGCAGATCACATTCACGGTTCACTCTCCCTAGTCTTGGAAACAAGCCAACAATCGTGATTTTTGATTTGGGCAATCTCGTTTAAGTGATAAGCAAAAGTCAGACAGAATTGCTGCAATGCGATTTGGGGGTAGAATCCCCACATTATTAGAACCAACGCATATGACAAAGGATCCGCTACGATTACTTGTCTTCAGCAGTTCTGGAAGTTTGGTCTGAATGTCCTCTACCTTCATCCCGGGGAATGTCAACGTTATTGAATCAATGTGGTTGCTGCCTCTTAAATTACGGACATTCGAGTCACCAAAAATAATTGATTTTTCCAGCCATTGCTGTACTGGAGCTTCACCTGTTTGGTTACTGTTGATAGTTTGATTTCCATCATTCGGAGTCTGGCATTGTGTGGGTGTTCGGTTTGGATCCTTTTCGTGGTTCTTGGAGTTGCACAAGGCTGACACATTTGGAGTTTGATCACAGTGGACATCTTGCTGACTAGAAGGAGGTTTCATTGTGGGTACTTTACCACGTTTGCGCCCACTGGTTCCACGCTTGAAGTTTATGTTTTTGGTCATTTCATGGTTGTTTAAAATATCCTGAAAATCCCCACGTACAAGAGTATCATGCTTAAATGTTGCATTTTCTGATTTTTTAAAGTTATTCACGGTTTCAAGAATGGCCTCAAGCACTTTGGATGCTTCTTCCTGGTCCGCATGTGCAGACGAAATTGTAAGTAATCCGTCGTTTGTTAGATTAAGTTTTACAGACAAGGAAGCCAATTCACCTGACCCGGAGGCACAAACTTCCAGTTTTTTCCTCCTGCACACGAACTATTTGATTTTTTATAATGTTTTTTACCTTTTCCTTTAGTTTGTCTCCCAACTTATCCACCATATTTTCCACGTAATCATCTAAGACCAGTTTTTGTTTGGCAAAGAAATTACATGTCTAGCGTTCAAAACTTTGTTTAAAAATTGCAAACTTGTCTTCCAATGAATCCGTAATGAGATGCGCAGTAGAGTCTACCTTAATATTTAACTCCGCCATGTCAAGATCCTTTTCCAGGCTAAAATCTTGTAATTTATCTAGTAACCTGGATGAAAGGTCGTGGATCGGTGTGATGTCAATTGAGTTCCCCGATACGTGTGCACTTGGATTTGCCGCAACTGGTGAACAACGGTTCTTCTCCCCAAACGACAATGGTGTTAGTACAGAATCAAAATACAAAGTTTTTCTTCTGCGCACCCCAGGATTGGGGCTGTGACTGGAGCCATTTGAATCCTTTTCCCCATTGCAGACTCGGTCCTGAAGCAAGAATCTCTCCATCACAAAAAAAAAAAAAAACCGTCCACACTCAGGATCGAACCGGCACCACGATTTGTATTAGGTAATTAAAATCAAAACATGGCCGCCTTCACAGAGCAAATGTAAACACAAAATTCCGTTGATGATTACTACAACCACAATGCATTTCACGTTGCACCCATCAGCCCACAATGATGATCCTGACACATTTAAATTCAAGAATCCCAACACTCACCCAGGGCACACAAGCTGCAAACGCCCAAATGTACCACAATTTAGGAGCAAAAAAAAGTCTGACTGGATTCACACACGCTCACATTCTTAAAATATTCTGAGATATTCTGAAGAGAGAACAGAATATAAGGTTGGAGATGATTTTGTTGTATTAATTACCAGTATTAATTACAGTGAAAAGTAACTTGCCATTTAGAAATAAATTAAATTCACATGTTGAGTATAATACGGGTTTCGTTTAAAATAAATTACAAACAAAAACGTCAAGTATGTCGCAAAAAAAGAGTTATATGATTGAAGTTTCACCTTTCATACTAAAATTTACATGGATAAATTTTATGATTTTTAATTTAAGTAATCAAATCTACAATTGAGAAAAATGAATGCTTAAGTGCTTTTGTGCTTTACTAATTAAAATGATTCCTAAATCACAATAGCACTTAAACAGATGCAATTTTCTCAATTGTACATTTGATTATTTAAATTAAAATAGATTTTTATCTTCGTACATTTTAAATAGTCAATTGAAACATCATAATTATAACCCTTTTTTACGACACCAATAAAAAGTTCCACATTTAAAAATAAATTAAATGTACACAATGAGTGTAATATGGATTTCGTTTAAAATAAATAATGGAGAGCTGAGAATAGATCTCAGCCCTCGTTCATTGTGCATTGCCGCATAGAAAATGTTAGATCTCAGTACTCGGGAAGTTCGACACTCGGCAAGAACCAATACAACAAACTGATTACACGAAAATATGCATTTTTCAGTTGTACTGACATTCTTAAATCCTTTTGGCTCATTTAAAAGAGTATCTACTTGAATTTTAACAAAATCTGAATACTTTGCGTACTTAAGGAACGGCGTACTATTATATTTAGTCATCTGCTAGTTTATTTCAGATTTCTTAATTTTTGCTTATCTCTTACATTCTGACTAATTCTACATTCATGTACAAGTATTTGTTGAAGCACCTACAAGCAAAGGCCGAAAGAAAATGGCGTTAATGTATCCACAATCACGCGGAAAAAAAAAGAGAGAGTGACCAGCCAACTTGACTTTTTTACAGATTCCTCTACTGATAACCTTTTGGTAATAACTGGAGGGTAAAAAACAACGGCTTTATGCGCAGCTGACTCGGAAAAGTTTAGCCAACTCCATTTCTACCGTGCCACTAATTCACAGTGGGTTATGGGTAAGCGGAAGGTAGAAAACCATTTTTAATTTCCGCATTGTCAAAGAACGCATGTCCATGGACGTAGCAATGGAATTCACGATAACAACGATAACAACGATAGCAACGGATATATTCCCTACCATGTTCCACATAAACTATATTTTTTCTTCTTTTTTAATCAGATTTGGTAGGCCGGGTGTCATCCAAAGAAGCTTAGAAATCATTATGCATGAAACTCGTTTTACCTATGTCAGATTCAGGAAGTACAAACTGATAAAATCGAACCGATGACCATAAATTTTTCTCTTAACCCAAACAAAATTGTCAAGATATTTTAAAGTTTTACTTTGTCAACGTCAATGCATTTCCAGTCAAAAAGAAGGTAATTTCCCTAGAATCAACTTGATTAATTCCCAGCAATACACACCAAACCTCCTCATGATCACTTCTCGAAAACTTATCCAATGTCCAACAATTAGTTAACATGGTGGACACCGGCCTAAGATTAGATCCAAGTATTTAACCCATTAGTGGGATTTTAGACATTTGTTCCAGTTGACGGTTGATAAGTTTAGTCAGAAAAATTTAATTGTTCAATTTTTCAATGAATTAATTTATCGCATTAATTTATCGCCAAGTTCGTCCTCAGAACTTGAAACATTCGGCGTTCTATACAGCCGAATAAAGTACAAATGAATAACACTAATGGAAAGTTTGATCTATATCATTGTTCCCAATAAGTGCAATGATACAGATCAAATCTGATATTTTCTTGCACAACAAATGCATGAAAATGTTGCATCACAAACTCTTACTCGTGGTCAAAACATCAAACTGCTACCCAAATCTCTCAAAACTAGCACAAGGAAGGGTATTTTTCACAGAGAGTTGTTTGCCTGTGGAATGAGTTGCCGAAACACATTGTCAGTGACTCCAGTGTTGATAACTGGAAGTCTTTTTTTTGAAAACATGTCTCCATTTTAAGATTTGCTTGGGCACTAGAGCTAATCTGCCTTTGCCGACACATCCTTTAATTTAATTTAATTAAAATTAATTTAATTTACACTCCCATCAAAACGTGTGGCAACAAAATAATCACAAAGCTGAACCTGGGATGCTCGTTTCCAGACAGGGACTTGTAACACACTTGGTTGTTCCTATTTTGTCAAGAAAATACGAAGGTTAGATGGTTATCTGTTTAAAGACCTAGCTTTCGTGACGAAAGTTTTTTTAGTCTTGATTAGTTTTTAAAATACTTTTTGCAGCATCAATAGCTTGCAACACGTTATAAGAGTAATAATCTTCGGCTCTAATTATTTACGATCACTTTAAACACTCTGCAACTTTCTTAAAATAAGACCATTTGTGTTAAAACTGTTTAAGCTACATGAACAGCAACGATCGGTGCTTGACCTGCACCATATTGAGTAATCGTACAGTTGCTGTCAGGTAGCTGCTTTTGAAACGTTGTAATTTACTGTCATCTCTTATTTCACTGTCTCTGTTTGTACTGCACACACAGTAATCAATTGCTACGTGGCTGGTAATTTACTGAGCGCCAATCATTGGAAGCTGTAATGTCGATTTAGTGGTGTTGGTAGCAGATTGAGTAGCTGTGTTGTTTTTCCTTTTATTTTTATTTTTTATTTCTTCTAATGTCATAATATCATAGCAACCTTAGCGGGCTCTAGGCGCCTTACCGTAGGCATGCTTCCTTATTTATTTGTTGTCATTTGGTATATGCTGTTACCGGTGCCATTTCTACTCTTCCCATGCTTTGTAACACTCAAGGATGTAAGGAAGAGCAAAATGAAGAAAATAATTTGATGTGGTAAGTTATTTCTGAAGAGCGTTAAACATGGTGGATACCAAGCAATTGGAGTTACCTGGAGCTGGAAGCGCCCTAAACAGTTTTTTATTCACAAGAGTTGTATACAGAATTAGCTGGACAGTTGATGTATAATAATAATAAAATTTTCTGTCACAAAATGGCAGATGGGTAAGAAAGGGTTGTGAGGTCAACCGCTTACAACTCACCCAACAAGTCGTTTAAGATGTTCCCGTAGACACACCTTCAATTTGCGTTTAAAAATAGCAACCGACTCAGCCGAGACGACTTCATCACCAAGCGCATTCCAAACAGGCACCTCTCTCAGTGCGAAGAAATGTTTCCTGCAATTAAGCCTACACCACGGAACTACGAGTTTTAGGTGGTGCCCACGCGTTTTGGTATAGTTACGCAGTTCAAACAGTAGTAGGTCGAGAGTCAATAAGTAATGTAGAATTTTGTATGTCAAAATTAAATCCGCCTTCAGATGGCGCAACTCTAACAATTCCAGGCCAAGCGATTTCAACCGCTGCCTGTAAGTCAAGCTGCGCATGCCAGGTATAGCCTACGTGAAACGGCGCTGGACCACTCCAATTTGTCTATGTCCTTCAAAAGACATGGCGACCAAACCTGACTTGCGTACTCCATAATTGGGCGCACGTAAACGTTAAAGCTCACTTCAAAATTACAACACTCCCGGAAGTGAAACATCTGCGAACAAAGGCCGTACATTGATTTGCAAGCATTGAAATGTGATTACAATGCAACGCAACTTTAAGGTCAGACATAAACCAAACACCGAGATCCTTAACAGAGTCAACAGTTTTCAAAATGTCAGATTCAATATGGTAGTCGGGAGCCGAGTTGGCATCACCAATATGAAGTCTCATACATCAGTGGAAAGGGGCATCTGCCACATTTTTGCCCAGCCTCTATCAATCCACTGATTGATTAATAAAGTTACACATCTGCATCACGTATTCCACGCAGCCACCATGTGGTATGTAACCCAATATAAGATTTAACTGTGATGGTACATGATTAATCACCATTGCCTCATCCACGTCGGCCATTGACTCCAGTATCAAATCCAAGGACGACCTAAAGACAATTGCCACACTGCCCGCGCGTGAACCCCTATAAATTGAATAAGGATACATGTTAGTGACCATTGCATCCGTAATACCATCATGTAACCATGTTTCTGTCACAAAGAAAACATCGCAATTGTTCAGTGAAAGAAGGAGGTGGAACTCAGCCATGTCCGCTACTAAGCTTCTTGCATTCAAAAGAGTACAGATTAGGTTTGTTTTCTGGAAAAGAGCCCTGAATAGACCTGATTTCCGTGACAAGCATAGAAACGGCGTACACATTGGTTGCATGAGCGTTTGCATTAAGTGGGCCATACTGTAACCCATTAATAGGGACTAGTTTTCCGAAGGTTGGTTGCTCTTGGGTTGGATTGGGTCACAAAATGGAGCAGCACAAGGTGGGCAGTCCCCTCCAGGACTCTACTGGTCTTGATGATACTACAATGAGAAGGCAAAACTTGTCTCATTTCATTTATTAATGACGCTTTGCCCAGCTTGGTGAGATGGATGCCATCCCTCGACATAAGCCTCCTATCAGACAACAGCTGTATATCCAACGAGATGAAGTTATACTTGAGTTTGATGCACCATTTCCTTAACAAATCATAAGCAACCAAAATATCATTGTCTTCCAAGAGTTGATGTAGCTTTAGGCGTCGGAAGATACCTACGAAAGAAAGTTTTGCCTTAGGCAATAATGAATAAATTTTGATTGCCAGTTTTTCTTAGTTCATAACGATAACCTGTTGTCTGTCGATTAGCACGTTGTTGGAGCCAGCACAGATTATCACATTTGAAAGTGGGTCCGCGATAAGAAGCATTTGTTCGAGTTTTAGTGTGAGCTGCTAGACAGTACTGCCTGGAAAGGTCCAGGTCTTAGAGTTTAGGTGGCGATTCAGCTTTAATTGGCCACATGAAAGTCGCCAATAATTAAGTATAGATTACTTTCATTCCAGTCCGAGTTATATCATATAGGATCCTCATGTGTAAAAATTTACTGATGATTTGAAATTACCAACAGGGTTTAATTTATTCAATCTGTCGATCATTGGTTTGGATCCCAACCGTAAATATTCTTTGTGTAGAAAATCGCTTCCCGAAAAGTTGCTGGAGTCGTCACGCTGGCAGGGCGGTGTGTTCACTTTCTTCAGCACTGGTGTCACCCTCTTCCGGCGCACTGTGACATTACTTGGAAGAGCAAAACCAGAATCAACCTTAGCACCATCAGTTGCATGTTGGTGTGGAGACTGTACAGTCGGAAGCATTTCCAATGTCACATTCGCTGCACGATGCTTCCCTGCTTGGCCAAGCTTCGCTGCTTGTCAGGTTGTTCTATGTTAACGAAGTAGGAGGGGGAGCTGCAGTGCGGAGTGTTGAGTGTTGGCATATTATTTACGTTTGTTGTTCCCTGGGCCCAGTGCAAAGTTTTAAACTGAGGTCTCTTTCCCCAGACCCGTAAACTTATTATTGGGGTGCCCTGAAAAGCTCTTAATAATTTAAAGAATTTTTTATACTAGTAATAATGTGGAGGCTTTCCTTCTTTTAACCATACTGAGTAGGAGCGAGACCCCTTGCCAGGTGACGCCCAGGATAATTTTTCACCTTAACCCCCCACCCCCTTACTACCAGTGGTGTAGAGATAAACGAAATTAGTATTAAAAAACGCTAAAGCATATAAAATACGGATGTATTCCTTAAAAAAAACTTAAATCTCTAAAGGAACAGATATTAGAAAAAGACATGTAAGCCGTCATTGTCGCACTAATACGTGTAACAGAATCTCCAACGACCCAAAAAAAAACAAGCTGGAGCTTCTACGCTGATGGCTTACATGTCTTTTTCTAATATCTGTTCCTTTAGGGCTTTAAGTTTTTTTAAGGCTTACATCCGTATTTTATACTCTATAGCGTTTTTTAATACTAATATCCATTATTCTTTTCTTGTTTCAGCAAGAATAACACAGAAAAGAATACTGTAATAACCTTAAAATAACTGTTATAATAGAGGCTTTTTTAATACTGAATTTTAAGACCTATAAAAATTGAAAATCGGTTCTTTGGTTCGACCTCTACGTGAGGGCAAAATTTCCCCAAGAAGAACAACAACAATAATTAAAGTCACATTAAAATAGCGTTCAAAAGGCCATAGGCCTTCTTCATACCTATGTTGTAAGCTGTAAATCTTGAGCGTCGGTCAGTTGGTTCGATTTTCAGGTGTAGTACAACTGTTACCGGCTAGAACTTGGCTAATTATGAACATCAAGCTAAAAGCCATGAAATTTGATACACAAGTAAATTCTTAGCTAATAAATCGAGCTAGCTACGGAATCTCTCTAGATACCCCCTAAGGCCCCTTTCTGTCCCCCTACCACACTCACCTGTACTACTATGAATTTTGGTACTATGAATTTTGGTACACCAATCACCCCTAGTAGTAGTAATTGAACCAGCCATGGATCCCCATAAAGATACCACCAAAGCCTCCCCCAGCATCTCCCCTCCTGTGCACCCCACGAAGCATCAATGACCAACAAATTTTGCTGATCGTGCTAAAACGTGAATTGGAACACATACACAAGTCATTCTTAGCAGTACAAATCGAACTAGAATTTGTTGATTAACAACCTCATGGAGAGGACAACTGGTCGTGTAAACTTGATGAAACTCGGTGTGAGGGTAGCCTTCGTCCGTACGCACACAGGGAAACACTGGGGGTGGGTGTATCTCATGGGGTTCCACACGTAGTTCGATTTCCACTGCTACAGTGTCTGTTTTTAGTACGTTCAGCAAGAATTTGTTGGTCATTGAAGCTTCATTGGGTGCACAGGAGGGGGGGGGG
>JAHWFP010218110.1:183640-234882 GCA_023313725.1 Lithobius niger | reverse complement strand
AGTTGTTAAAGTCTTTACGTTTTTAGAAGTTTGTTTGCAGACTGTGGGTAACCACATGCTTTTGTAAAAGATCCTCAGTGGACGTTTGTTGAGTTTTTAGGTGTCATGGAAATGAATGAAATTAAACATATATGAGAGACAAAACATAATTGACCGCGTAAAACGAGGCCTTGTACTCGACTCAATTAGGATTATGTTTCTCCGTTATCCTGTTTTCATATGAGTGTGTGTATCTGTTCGGCGCATATTAATGTTCGAATTTTCTCCTTATTTGGTTGAACTTTAGTGACAAAGGAGCTGTGGTGCAAAAATGGAAATGAGTTCGAATATGAAAGTCCTACTTCAATTCTACCTAAAAAACCTTTGAAACTACACATTTTTTGGGTCATACTTAGTGTCATCATCACGACGTGTAAGCTTAAAAATAGTTTACTGCAACTGATAGCAAACTCGGAAAAAGTAGTAACCTTTTAAAAGGTTGCTAAATATTCACATTTCTGAAGCATACAGAAACACAAATTGAGCCAGCAAAGTGAACGATTTTTGTTTATGGTAACTATTTTTTAACTGTGTACTAACTGAAGCCCTTAAGTGCTATGCACGGGTGGTGTTTGATGCACCGTATAAAACATTGGGACGATTTGCTCTCTCATGTGTTTGTTGCCAAAGGAGTGAATGCCCCGTCAGTCTTTTTGCACCCACTGGTTAGGAAACGCTGATGTTCGTTTGCTTCGCTCATTCAATCAGCACCTCCCTTGATCCGGACTCTACGCACTTACATATCATATGAATCTTTCCACCGGAAGTAAAAGTAATACGGCTTTGTACACCGGAAATAAATAAATACGCCTTTATAAGCAATGTGTATATTGGAGCCCGCCGGGTTTGTCAATTTTGATCAATACTTAAGCGAGTTTCAGTAATCCTTTAATTTTTGCTTCGCTCACTCAATCAGCGCCTGACTTGACCCGGACTCCATGCACTTTCATATGGGGGGGGGGATTAAGGCTTAATGGCGCGTCAACAACTTGGACATTAGCGCCAACCTCAGTCACAGTGCAGTGGTCCGGGTTGCCACTGCACCACACATTACAGAGATGTTATTCAAACCCCTAATCTAAATCTTGTCATACATCTGTACCTCCTGCAAAAATTAAAAAACACCGGACAGGAGGACAGACTTATCGCCCAACTGACGCGCAATGTCATGCGGAAGATGGAACCGACGACGAACACCATCAAGATGTCGACAATCAACAAGTAAGTGCCGGACCGTAAGTGGCCGTCGACACCAAGAACATTCAGGAGGGTCAACCCCCCGCAAAAGGAAACAGTGAGTAAGTCGGGTGTGACCAATTCGCAAACGGGCAAACACAACCTCCTCACGGCGACTGCGGCGACACGCCGAGTGCCACTCCTCGACAGTGCCTTTAATGGCCCGTAACTTATTACCGTCCTGTCTGTCCCACGAGGTTTGCCAAAAAGCGTGTAACTTCAGACGCAGAGTTGGAAAGGCATCTGAGGGAACAAGGCTGAGATCCCTACCGAGAGAGCCAGAAAGGGCCCCTTTCGCAGCAGAATCAGCTTGTTCATTCCCTGCTATCCCAACATGGCCCGGGATCCAGCAGAAAAGCACGGTTTTCCGCTGGCCAGGCAAGCGGGAAAGCAAAGCTTGGACACGTGTCAAGGGGTTCCGAGGATTGTAATTCGCCAAGGACTCCAGGGCACTCATGGAATCACTAAAGACAATGAAATGCGTGCCCTGAAGGTCAAGGATCCATTCCACCGCCAAACCAAGAGCCAAAAGCTCTGCAGAGAACACAGAATAGCCTGATGGAAGGCGATGGGCAACCGTTACGCCCTTACACACACAAGCACACGCCACGCCAACGTCGGACTTCGACCCATCAGTAAACAGGCGCTGATAACCGGCGTACTGAGAACACAGCCGCCGGAACTCCTGTAAGTACCTTGCTGGTAGAGTGGAACCCTTCGGGAGGGACGCCAGAGCAAAAATGAAACTGCCACCTGGGACAAGCCAAGGGGCAACTGGCATTCTCCCAAGCCTCAAGACGCAGGGCATTTCAAAGGCTATCTCCTGACAGGACTGCTGGAGCCTATCGCGGAAATCACCTTTACCCACCCTGCGTCTACCGACTCGCAAGTCTGGCCCAAAAACCATGGACCAAGCAGGACTGGATTGCACAGCACGCAAACGCACAGCATACTGAATGGCAAGCTGTCGCCGACGAATGGCCAAAGGTGGCTCCGAGGCCTCAGCATAGAGGCTGACCACTGGAGAAGTTCGAAAAGCCCCAGTCGCCACACGCAGGCCACTGTGATGCACTGTGTCCAACATCTGGAGAGTGGAGTCACTAGCCGAATCATAGACCATACACGCATAATCAAGTTTGCTGCGGACAAGGGGTCGGTAGAGGCGCAACATGGCAGCGCGATCGTCACCCCATGAAGTGCCCGACAGGACCCGCAAGATGTTAAGCGCCCGCAAAGCCTTGTCTTTAAGCTGGCGTAAGTGTGGAAGCCAAGACAACCTGGAATCGAATACCAGACCCAGGAAACGTGCCTGTGGGACAACAGGAATTTGTGCCTGTCCCAAGTACAGGCAAGGATCCGGGTGCAGTGTTCGTTGGCGGCAAAAGTGGATGCACACAGTCTTGTCCGGAGAAAACCGGAAACCATTACTTACCGCCCAGGTCTGGACTTTATTAATTGCCAGCTGTAGCTGCCGCTCGCAGGTCTGCATGCGAGCTGCCCGAAAGCGCAGGCCGAAGTCATCGACAAACAATGACTGGGGAACAGCAGCTTGCTGAGCAATGGGGTTGATCCCTATAGCAAACAAGACGACACTAAGAACACCCCCTTGAGGCACACCATTCTCCAAGACGAACGGGCGGGAAAGAATCGCCCCGACATGAACGCGAAAAGAACGGCCTGAGAGGTAAGCAGAAAGCAACAGTGGCATCTGTCCCCTCAAGCCATAGTTATAGAGATTACGGAGAATCCCATAACGCCACGTCGTATCATACGCCTTCTCCAAGTCAAAGAAAACCTGAACCAGATGATGACGCAGGCGAAAAGCCTCCCTCACATCTGATTCAAGGGCAACTAGATGATCGATAGTTGACCGAAACCGTCGAAAGCCACACTTGGACACAGATAAGAATCTCCGTGATTCCAACACCCACACCAACCGCTCACTGACCACCCGTTCCATAAGTTTACAGACACAGCTAGTCAGAGCGATTGGGCGATAACTGGAAGGAGAAGTAGGGTCTTTGCCCGGTTTTACAATCGGGATGACCACTGCTGTCTTCCACGCTGCTGGAATAGAGCCCTCTGCCCACACACGGTTGAACATCCCCAGCAAGAACTGCTGGGAGGCAAGGGTCAGATGTTTCAACAGTTGATAGTGAACATCATCAGGCCCCGGGGCGGAGTCATGCGACTTGGACAAAGCTGAAACTAATTCCTGCCAGGTAAATGGTAAATTGTACTCCTCTAGCCCATCGGAGCGAAAGTCAAGAAAGCGAGCCTCTTCTCTACGCCTAATCCCGCGGAAACCAGGATCATAATGGTCATCACTCGAGACCCGCGCAAATGCAGACGCAAGACAATTGGCGATATCTGGCACAGAAGAGATCACGGTATTCGCCACCTTCAGCTGTGAAACCGGGGAAGGCACGCTCCTCCCCGAAATCTGGCGCACCTTCCGCCACACCTGCTGAGAAGGCGTGGAGCGCGTGATCGACGAAACATAAGCTGCCCACGAAGCACGTCTAGCCTCACGGATGACATACCTGGCACGGGCACGACAGCGCTTAAACGCCACAAAGTTGCCAGTAGTCGGGCTGACCGTGAATGCACGCAACGCTCGCCGGCGGGCCTGAATGGCCTGCCCGCAAGCAGGCGTCCACCACGGAACAGGAACCCGCCGCGGCTGTGTGGACGTACGCGTGATAGTAGCATGAGCAGCAGCAAGGACCACATCAGTGAAATGAGTGGAAAGTTCACCCACATCAGAAAAGTCCTCAACCGCACGCTGAAACACAGCAGCCTCAGCAAAGGCTGACCATTCAGCACGCTTAAGCGACCACCGGGCTGGCCTGGAAGCCACAGAACCCCCTTGTGTTGTGGACAACACAATGGGGAGGTGATCGCTTCCATGCAGATCGGCAGTGACAGCCCAAGTGAAGTGAACTGGGATGGCCAGCGAGCAAAAGGTAAGTCCACCGCTGACCAATTGCCCGTTGCCAAGTTACAGTGTGTCATGGCTCCATCGTTCAGGATGCAAACGGACCCCCTCCGCATCCACTCCTCAAGGATCCTTCCCTTGTTGTCAGTATTAGGTCCTCCCCACTGGACATGGTGGCTGTTAAAGTCGCCCAGCAAGAGGAACGGGGCAGGAAGCTGTCGAACCAGGTCCTCCAGGTCACCAACCCCAAAGACCTCATCCGGTGGCAAATAAAGCGAACAGACAGTAATATCCAATTGGAAAGAAACTCGAACTGCTACCTCCTGAAATCTAGTGTGCAGAGGCACACTGGCATGCGGCTGAGAGTGTTGAACCAGCACTGCAACACCACCATGTGCACGTTGCACAGGGTCTGCATCCAGACGGTAGACAGAGTAACCCCTAACAACCGGATTATCCGACGCCTTAAAGCAAGTTTCCTGAAGGCAGCAGCACAGAGGTCGCCAATGCGACAAAAGCAGCCGCAGCTCTTCTGCATGGGTCCGATAACTTTGACAGTTCCACTGAACGATGGTATGCGCAGGCATTAGGGCGGGCTTAAGACAACACCATCCTCCTCAACTCCTCCTCTGGGCGATCCGAAAACATCTGAATCCTCACCCGAATCAAAAGATGGAGTGAGGGTCAGAACAAAGTTGTCCTCGGAAGGAGGAAAAAGTCCCGGAGAATTAGAACAGGAAATCTCTTCCTGCTCCATGGGCAGAGTGGTATCACAATGTTGCGGGGACGCAATTGACCCCTCAGCAAGCTGGCCGTTCAACGACCGTTTCACTGTCTCTCCCGGTGGAGACGTCTTCACAGGCGTCTTTACCAGCAGAAGCCTTCTTCTTCGACGGCTTCTGTGGCGCACTCCGGGCAGGCGGAGGCTTAGCCGAAGCCTTCACCTGCCTGGGAACAGTTAGAGCATCAGGAACAGTAACAGGAGCAGAAGCAGAAGCATGTGCAGGCTGGGCAGAAGTCGACGGCACGGCAGCAACCGGGTCTGAAGGACCCAAAAGACCCTGCAAAGATGGATGTTGCTGGGTCAACAAAGTAACAAGCATGCCCACCGTCCTCGTCAAAGACCTGAGCTCAGCGCGCAAATCCGCCAAATCAGCAGACTCACTAACTGGGCCAGGCAATGACGCACTGCACACCTGGGCAGAAGAACGTGTTAGCGTCGGCGCCGATAGTTTGGCTTTCTTCCGGGCCTCCGAGTAGGAAAGCCTGTCCTTAACCTTCAATTCCTGAACACGACGTTCCTCAACATAAACATGGCAGTCCCGTGAAGAGGCCTGGTGCTGACCACCGCAGTTGACGCAGCGCGCCGGGGCAGCACAATCAGTGCCCTCATGGGCTGCCTGAGCACAGCTAACACAGGTTGGCTTAGCCTTACAGGAACCGCTGGTATGACCAAAGCGTTGACAGCGGTAACACCGCATTGGGTTCGGGACATAACATCTGACCTTCAACCGCAGGTAACCGGCAGTAATGTGCTGCGGTGCAACCGGCGAATCAAAGGTCAGGAAAAAGGTGTCAGTTGGCTGGGCACCATTCTCGCCTTTCCGCGTCAAACGCCTAACGGCCGTAACGCCTTGTGACTTGAGTTCGTCCAGGATGACATCATCACTGAGACCCCTCAAATCAAAGCACGTCACGACCCCCTTACTGCTATTTAAGGTACGATGCGGCTCCACACGCATCGGGCATAACCCCAGTGCACTCGCCTTCAAAAGCCTCTTTGCCTGAGCATCGTCCGCAACCTCCACAAGGTATCCCCCAGCACGGAGCTGAGAGACACTCTTCGGATCTGAACCACAGATCCCCTTTAGCGCTTTGTGGACAGCGAAAGGACCGAGTTGTGTAACATCTCGGCTCTCACCTGTCACCACCAGGAACTTCGGGACTTGGTCCCGACTTTTACGAACGTCAGGTAACTAGGCACTAGGCCCAACCATCTCAGATTCCCTCCTCTGGCGCTTGCTAGTGCGGCGAGGAGGGGAAGAATTTTTGGGGGAAGAAGATTTTGTGGGGGAGGGGAGGGAAGTTGCCATAGAGAGCAAAAAAGAAGTCGCGGCGGTGCGCTCCCCAGGAAAGAAAGCCCCGCGCGGCACTCGGGTGATGCAGGGCCGGAAGCCGCATATCCAGGGCCCTGCACCAGGAAGCTAACACCGCCGTCTATCTCGGTGAGGTGGCAGCCTAAGCATGCCGAGAGGCGAGGCCACCAAGGAAGCCGTACACACCACCTCCCTCGATAACCCAAACAGTTCGAGTCCGTGATGCAGATGGATACAGCACAAGCCGCCTCCCCACATCGACAGGACCCGAAAGGTCATAGCCGATTGACCTTAGGCCGGCTCGCCCAGGCCACCCGTCCTCCGGAATAAGGAGCCAAAGCCCGAAAGCTAGGATCTCCGCCTCCACGGATTACTAGGTTGCAGCACACGGCCAACATGCTGGGGGATGAGGATGAAAAGCCCAGTGGCCAGAATGGGCAAATCGGAATCAAACCCAAAAGGGGACTCAAACCGCCAAACATCCTCTAAGCAGCCACCCCGGGCCCGGTTTGTCTGGATGTCCCTTCACCTCTTTATGACTAGTGCTCGCGACGGGTGTTAAACCTGCCCGCCATACACACCGCAGGCGCACTTGCACACCGTAGTGTTGAGGCTGCTAGTGTTAAAGACGGACCAAAAAACCCTATGCCATGCAGACCCTTGGCACACTTTCATATGGATTTCCACCGTAAATACGCCTTTTTACCATGGGTCCGTGTATGCTATTTTTTTGTACTTGATTCTGGGCAGCAAGTAAAGCGCTTTTCAATATTTAACTTAATAATTTAATTTAATTCCTTTAATTTTATTCGTCTACAACGACTGAACCTTTAGCCAGCGGTTTAATATTAAGAAGCAGATACCTGAACTGAAGCATTGTTTCATCCATGGTTTCAGTTTATGGCAACAATCAGTTTTTAATTTATTGCCAACAATCATTCCGTTTACAATAATGGAATACTATTATTATTAGACGGTCGGTCGGGTATTGTTTACAATCAACGGAGCATTGTTACTGTTATTATTAGACGGGTGTCCGTCTGGGTCGGGTGGCCGTTTTACAACATTGCAACTCGTTTTTATTAATGTAGATGAGCTTCACAATACTCTAAGGATTGTTATGAAACATCAATCACAAATCCTTTCACCTAGGAATGCATCGTTTAACTTTTCCAATGTTAATTTTTACTCGGCAAAACGGCACTAGGCAGAAAATCGATTTTATATTCTGCGAAACGGGAAATCACCGCTCCAGGTGCACGAGAAACTGTTACCGGGTTGGGCATCCAGTTCAGTTACAGAAAATAATATGGATTGGTTGTTGCCTATCAATCTTAACAAGTTCATTTCAGTCTTACATGTGACCAATGGCGTATTCACATTAAGGCAATTGGGACACGTGCCCCCTTTTAACCCCAAACGCTCCTTTTTTAAAGCCCAGAATGCCCTTTTTTTCTGCCTTTTCCCCCTTCCCTCTGAGTTGTTCTAAAAGGTTCGGCGGTCATCACCTGCAAGGCTTCCAGGGATGTAAAACTGTTCTAGCCTACACAACTGGCCATAAAACCTCTGATAAAAACGTTCATCTAAATATTTGTTCTTTTGCCCTCATTTGTCAAGGATGCCCCCACCTTTTTAAAAGTTGTTTATTCTTATGGCCGTGCCATAACTATTCTCTCCAATCGTCCCTTCAGCTCCAAATCACTGCAGTGAGTATTGCAATCAGCTAGCGGTTAAAACTTATGGTTTTGTTTGTGTTGTTTCGTTGGCAGCCCACTCTTCGATTCTGAGATGTAAGCAAAAATTACGTTAATTGTTGGAAGTTAATAAAACTCACATTCTTCCGTATTAATTGGCAACAATGACTGCAAGTTGATGCCATCGTTCATCGTCATTACTGTTCGTGCAGAGTATTGTTGGAGAGATGCAATGTGCAATATCTTTTGTCCGCTACTGTATAGCATAAACTCTACGAAGCCCTGGCTCATATGTAGCGGGTTTTTACAAAATATATAAAAATGAGTACGTGGCAATACATGTATGACAAGGAAATATGTCTTAACATACAAATTGAAGAATAAAAAAGGAAATACGCAATTCAGAAATGATAGACGGCTTTGTAATTTGTTATCACCCAACCCCGAACTTTCGTGTACAGTTTAGCAAGTTTTTTCAGGGCTCCACATTTACGGTAGTGAGAATTTTAAAGACTTTTAATAAATCGCTTAATTTTCTATCCTTTGTACATTATAATTGTTGCATACCAGCATTGGCTTAATGTAAGCTATATTTGTGTTAAACTGCTTGCTGTTAATTTATTTTTCTTGTGTCTTCTTCATAAAGGACAAGACACTTTCTCACTATTTCGTACATCCAACGCAATAACTTTCGAAATATTGACATATGGTTTTAGCGACTGGACCAAACTGCCTCATACGTCCGAAAAAAATGGGACAGGAATGCATTTGCAGCATACGCATACGCTTGAACTAATGTTGCAGAACTGAATCATAACAGGAAGCTAACATGGAAGCAGTAGGGTCGGCAGCCGAAACGAAATTTTCGGGTTTTTCTGAAAACCGAAACCGATTCGGATTTTGTGTCGATTTTTTTCATATGACGTTCGAAAAATTAAAGATTGATTTGTGGTTTGAAATTTTAAAATAATTATCATTTTGTACGCATAAATGACAGCAAAGCTCCTAGTCATGAAAAATGAAATCAGTAGTGGAACATGGTGAGATAGCCAGGCCCATGGTTAATGACGCACCTGAAAGAGAATGCAGTAGTGAGTTTGACGCTATAGTAAGACTATTTTACAACAAAAAACTAGAAATATTGAGTGGGGGGAGGAGAGCAAAAACCGATACCGAAACCGCCGTTTTGTGGGAATGTAAAACCGAAACCGAAGTCAAAAAATTAAACCGACAGACACCTTTAATAAGAGCCACAAACTTTCATAATCGTTAAATTTTTAAGTTTTTTATGTCATTTCTTTTTTACATACGTATAACCCAATTTATTTTAGTTAAAAGGAATACCTGTACTTTATGAATGTGTTTAAGTACCGGTATTTTTATCATAGAGTTTTAATTTAAATATTATAAGAAAAAAAAAAAGAAATTTTTGAATTTTGACATGTTTGTAGGCCTACATTAATGCAGATCAAAGTATAATTTTCTAACCAACACGGAAAAACTTTCAGTTAAGTGTTGAAGGCATTTATATTATAATTAAAAGAATTATATTTCATATAAGGATGAGCTTATACGTAAAGTAAGGACGCCTAGAAACCTAATTTCGATGTTACGTATAATATCGTATTTCGTCATCAGAGGGCAGTAACACTTTCACTTTCGGTATGAATGCCTTAGCCTTGCTCTTTCAGTCGTTACTTTTATAAAACAAACAGCGTTAATACCAATGACTCCAGAATAGTTTACTGTTCTTGATTTCCAACTTGTATGCGAGTTAATATAGAGTTAGCACCTTTTTTGGTCAAGAATGTGCGAGTTATTTGTTTTCCTGCGGAAGCTTATAGGTATTTTATGAGTTACTCAGTAATGGTATTCTGTAACGCGTGCAGCTCGGCTGGGTCTGCCGCTAAATTACTGGCGCAAGTCAAGCACGAGTAATCGTTGGAAATATGAAATTCATACTTCACTTCAATCCACCTTCTGCATTTGGAATAGTCTTTGTCGAAAAGCCCTCCGAACTAGCCATATAACTTCTACAATTCTTTACTCGTGCTGCTGCTGTCGTGCTACGTACTAACGTTTTCGTGTTCACTGTTGTATTCCACTTGGTACTTGGGTGGGTAACCGCCTGGGAATCCAAATGCTGCAGACATATGGCCTTAGGGATTCGTCGAGCACATGACCAGGAGTGGTTAACGCCGGCTAAAACCCTTTGAACTCTTTGATGTTATTCTTTCTCTTTTTCATTATTGTTGTTACCTGATGTTGTACACTTTTATTTGGTGGGGATGATAGCTGTATTGTCTAGCTAAGCTCCAGTAATTAAGCAACAACAAAAAAGTTTTGAAACCCTGCCCTTAAACTAGTATTGAGGTTGTTTGGTACTCTGAATTTACACGTTACCGAACCCTTCAACCACAAGAGGCAACGTTCCACGGTTAAACGACAGCTATCTGAAAAATTTCTGCCTTGTTCACCGCATGGAAGAATTTGTTTTCGTAAAACTACCAGTAGTAGTAGTGGTAGTAACTAGGCAAATATCAACGTTATTCACATCGTTGCTTCAACAAAAACACGTTAGACTCTCTCACTATTTTATGGTGTATTTTATGGTGTCAGGCAACCAAATTCTACTAATCAAACGAAGTTTCAGCCTTTTCTGTCACATTGTTATTTATTGTTATTGTCATGTAAAGGTCGTTGAATCTTGGCGGGGGAACACTAGCGTTTGTCTTAACGTGATAACATTCCAACGTTTGAGCCATGATTCCATATAACCGCAATGTAAGATATTACGTGTAACCTAAAAAAAACAGACAGTTGTTCTAAAAATGAATCTGGTGTAGAAGGGGGAAAAAAACCAATCGATTCAAGTAACGAAAAACCTTCTTCGAAGGTAATGCTACAAGTAGCCTAAGACCAATTGTTTCCATTCCAATAAACTTTCAAAAGCTTGGAACTTTTAGACCAATGACAGTTCTGCTAGACTCAGAACGGCATAACGGCATTACGGCATAACGGCATAACGGCATTACGGCATAACGTAGTCGTACCTAACTGTAGTAAAAAAATTATTAGTGGTCTTCTAATTTAGCAACTTGAATGGATAATTTATTAGAATGGAAAATTCGTGATTTTTCTTTCAACATTTAATTCGAAAACGGAAATGTTCCAGAAAATTAGAACAGTTTAGGGGCATTGTTTACAGGCTAATTTGTCTGACAGATTAAGATCATCACCCACTCGGGTCGTATAGCCAGTTCAAATGCTGCCTCGCTTGCTTGTATTCTGTCAAAATCAATGCTACTGCCCAAGACTGGTCGGTGGCTTGCATTCTGGCCGTCCATGCAGGTTTGCGCATACTCTGTGTACTAAATATGTGTAGATCCTATTTGGACTTTTAAACGCTTGAACTAAAAATTTTGTATCTTTTACTGTCTACGCCTGGATAACATTTTTAATGTATTTTTTGTTTTGTTTTGTCTTGAAAGATTCTATCTTCCACATTATGCAACTCAGTTTGCAGCATTGGATCGAGCGTATGTAAGTGTTGCATAATCATACTTTTTCTTTTTTTTGCTCCGTGTGAAACATTTTCCACCATTCACTCAAACCAGAGAATGTTGTAAAAACTATCTAGCGCGGTGTACTCGAAAACAATGAAAAAATATGGCATTTGAAGAAGTTATCCGCACTGACTGAAAATTGAGATGCCGAATTTCACTTTTCTGCAAAAGTACTTCAGCTGTGTTAACCCTTCCCCAGCAGCACATACGCATACCCATGCGCAAGTGGATAAAATAACTACATCCAGCGTAGTTAAGCGAGCTCTAAAGAAGTCCCCTGGGATTTAGTAGAGGCTTGGTCTGCAATCCAAGTAAATGTTAGCTCGAGTCTCGTCACTGAAGTGTCTACTCCTACTTACAGCTACCCTCCAACTATCATACACTGCTCCCACGATACACAATGTCAAATGATTTGAATGAACCTTGTTGAAATAGATTGCTTCATATCTCCTTTTGGCGACAAAAGTTTGTAAATATTGTCTTTTTTGCCTTTATTGATTATTCTTTTATTTAGAAAACTGCTTCTGAATACGCTGAAGGCATTAATCATCGTAACATAGGTTATTTGACAGATTATAATCTTAGGATCCCGGACGGACATTGTGCAGCTAAATTCAATAAACTTGACGCGCTGTTTGTAAGAAAAAAAAACATTAAAATGTTGAAATGGACGACAAAATGCTATTACATTTTCACCAAATTACAGTTGTAAAGGTTCTTTAGCACCCACTTAAGGAGCTATCGTTCTAAAAACTTCATCTTCGAAAACCATATAAAAAGAGCTGCTATACGATTAATGCTCGTGCTCATGTTTTTGCGAATAACCCAGTTTCTTGCGGATGTCCATACCTGATGGTTGACGGTTACGTTAGAATTATTACACAAGGTAATATTTAATTTAAGAGGCTTTCTATCCGGTTTCGTGACTGTTTTGTTAGTTGCGAAGCTAATTATGCTGTTATGTTGTCCGTAAGCATTTTTATCATCGGAAAAATGCAACCTGTACCAGTTCGATGACATTACAACCATTACATCCAAGCATATAATCTTTATGACGTCCGGCTCAGTTCCAAATAGCAACGTGTGTGTAAGAGCTACTGTACACGTATCTTGGTCGCAGAAATATTTCGTTCAAGGACTTCAATTTCTACACGGTGAGCATAACATGTTGTCTTAATTTTAAATCCTGTAATACCGGCAAATATGTAGTAAATAATATCAATGTAAGTCGGACATTTGCCTGACAGAAATATGCACTAGCACAGTAAGCCACAATTATATAAATTCGAATGACTTTGCTCTAATTCACACTGGTAGATCAACCCTTCGCCAAATCACTGACGTAGAGCCATTCAGCCAGTTGAGCAGAACTGAAAATATCACAAGGTCCCATGTCAGTGGACTGGTTCTCCAATTTTGATTTGCACCCACACTCCCTACGAAAAATGGTCGTGCTGCATGATGAAGTAAAATATTTAATTTAAATTTTGTTACGAAGAAAAATTCGGAACAGCACGTAGAAGGGCCAGCAAGACCAATGATACCAAGCTCATAATGAAAAAAAGTTATGCACATCTGACATATTTTGTTAAAAATGGTTTCTGTTTCGATAGTCTCATTTTAAAAATATTACGGGATGGAGCTCTAACTACCTCTACTGGAAGCCCGTTCCAAATTTTCACCACACGACTTGAGAAGAAAAATTTTTCTACACTCTCTTGAAAATGGGATCATCGATAGGGTGACCCTGGTAACGTTACACGAAATTAGGGAAAAAAGTGTCCTTAGTTAATCTCGTACCGGTCATGCAGTAAGGAGTACGTTAAGGCAAGGTCATACTTCAGTCTACGTAATTTCTGTGTGTCTGCTCCCAAGACTTGTAATCGTTCACTGTAATTTAAGTTGGATAAGCCCAACAGACTTCACATGGTCAATGTCCCTGACAAGATGGGGCGACCAAACAGGAGGACAGTGATTACGTAGATGCTATCGACAGCTGAGTCCTATACATGCAATCTGGTTGGGCGGCCTTCATTGGAAGTGAATTGAAAGTCTTGGTGAAAGGTTGGTAAAAGCTGTGGTGCATGTCGTCAGCATGAGAGGATTCTGTAAAAGTATCGAAGCACATGCGGGCTTGCCGTATAAAAATCTCTTACAGTGATTACATGCTGATTTTTTGTGCAAGTTATATAGACGTATGTCCGTGATCATCGTAGATAGTTAATGTAATTGGCTAGTGAGCTACTAAATGTCTTCAGTAAGTTCAGAAAAAATTGCAACATACTTTTTTCTGTAGTTGTTAAAAAGATTACGTTTTTAGAAGTTTGTTAGCAGACTGCAAGTAACTGAATGTGTTTGTAAAAGATCCTCAGTGGACGTTTGTTGAGTTTACGGGTGTCATGTAAATGAATGACATTAAACATATACGAGAGACAAAACATAATGAAACGCGTAAAACGAAGCCTTGTACTCGCCTCAATTAGGATTATTTTATTTATTTTGTATATGTGTGTGTGTATTTGTTCGGCGCATGTTAATATTCGAATCTTCTCCGTATTTGGTTGAACTTTAGCTAGTCCATTTGCCAAATGCTGATTTTGGCCTAACGTAAAAAAAAATTGTCTTCACGTAATGTTTTGGCGCAGAAATGTTCTACAATATGTCCCTACTCGAAAACATGGTGATGCCACCTTGGTACCCTTGGGGAATAAGATATGCATAAAAAATGGCAACAACAAAACGGTTTTTTGCTTCTAGCGTTTAAACTGTCATCCGATTGAAAATTAACCGGTTACCAATTATGTTTACAAGAAAATTTCCTTCGAAAAAGTTTTTATTCATATTTTTGGTAAAATTAAGCCTTCTTGCCGAAATTCGTTATTTAATTTATTTTAGGCAGTTAACGCATGTTACATATATAATTCCTGACTTTAAACAGCTGCCGTACCCGTTCTAATTCAGATAAATGGACGTGATTAGATTTAGATGAAAGATGAAGATGTATACTTTCCAACAAGGGTAATTAAAGCGATTTATATTAATTAGGAGCCTAGCTACGGCAGTTTACATACGTTGTAGCACTGTGCTTTTCGCTCTATTTTATCACCTGTTGTAAATTGGGCAAATGAACGTGATTAGACATGGATGAACGACGAAGATGTGTATTTCCTAACAAGGATAATTAAAACTATTTATATTAATTAGGTGCAGTTTACCTACTTTGTAGCGCTGTTCTTATCACTCTAATTTACCACAAGTTCCATTTTTTAAATAGCTTTGTTACCCGTTCTAATTCGGATAAATGGACATGATAATGCTTAGATGAAAGATGAAGATATATATTTTCCAACAAGGGTAATTAAAACGATTTATATTAATTAGGAGCAGTTTACCTACGTTGCAGCACTGTAATTTTCGCTCTAATTTACTACAAGTTCCATCTTTAAACAGCTGCAGTACCAGTTCTATTTCGGATAAATGGACGTGATTAGGCTTAGATGAAAGATGAAGATGTATAATTTCCAACAAGGGTAATAAAAACGATTTATATTAAATAGGAGCTTAGCATACCTACCCAGCAGTTTACAATGTTGAAGCGTTGTACTTTTGGTCCTATTTTACCACAAGTTCCATATTTAAACTACTGCACCACCAGTTCTAATTCGGATAAATCGACGTGATTAGGCTTAGACGAATTCCAACAAGGGTAATTAAAATGAATTATATCAAATAGGATCTAAGCTACGACAGTTTTCTATAATGTAACAGTGTGCGTTTTGCACTATTTTACCACAATTTCCATATTTAAACTGCCGTAGCTTAGCTTTTAATTAATATAAATTGTTTTATTTGCTCTTGTTGGAAAATGTTACTCTTCATATTTCATCTAAGCTTAATCACGTCCATTTATCAGATTTAGAACGGCTGATGCAGCTGTTAAAGATGGAACTGGTGGTAAAATAGAGCAAAAAAGCATGGTGCTATAACGTAGGTAAACTGCCGTAACTTAGCTCCTAATCAATATAAAACTCTTTAATTACCCTTGTTGGAAAATATACATCCTCATCTATAATATAAGCCTAATCACGTCCATTCATCCGAATTATAACGGGTGATGCCGCAGTTTAAAGTTGGAACTTTTGGTAAAATAGAGCGAAAAGCACAGCACTACAACGTAGGTGAAATGGCGTAGCTTAGCTCATAATTAATAAAAATCGCTTTAATTACCCTTGTTGGAAAATATTCATCTTCATCTTTAATCTATGCCTAATCACGTCTATTTATCCGAATTAGAACGGGTACAGCAGCTGTTTAAAGATGGAACTTGTGGTAAATTAGTGCGAAAATGACAGGGCTACAACGTAGGTAAACTGCTCCTAATTAATATAAATCGTTTTAATTACCATTGTTGGAAAATATATATCTTCATCTTTCATCTAAGCCTAATCACGTCTATTTATCCGAATTAGAACGGGTGATGCAGCAGTTTAAAGAGGGGGGGGGGATGAGGCTTAATGGCGCGTCGACAGCTTGGTCATTAGCGCCAACCTCAGTCACAGTGCAGTGGTCCGGGTTGCCACTGCAACACACATTACAGAGATATTATTCAAACCCCTAACCTAAATCTTGTCATACATCTGTACCTCCTGCAAAAATTGAAAAAACACCGGACAGGAGGACAGACTTATCGCCCAATTGACGCACAATGTCATGCGGAAGATGGAAACGACGACGAAATCCATCAAGATGGCAACAATCAACAAGGAAGTGCCGGACCGTAAGTGGCCGCCGACACCAATACCATTCAGGAGGGTCAACCACCCGCAAAAGAAAACAGTGAGTAAGTCGAGTGTGACCAATGCGCAAACGGGCCAACACCACCTCCTCACGGCGACTGCGACGACACGCCGAGTGCCATTCCTCAACAGTGCCTTTAATAGCTTGTAAATTATTGCCGTCCTGTCTATCCCACGAGGCTTGCCAAAAAGCGTGTAACCTTAGACACAGAGTTGGAAAAGCGTCCGAGGGAACAAGGCTGAGATCCCTTCCGAGAGGGCCAGAAAGGGCCCCTTTTGCTGCAGAATCCGCTTGCTCATTTCCACCTATCCCAACATGGCCCGGGATCCAGCAGAAAAGCACGGTTTTCCGCTGGCCAGGCAAGCGGGAAAGCAAAGCTTGGACACGTTGTGTCAAGGGGTTCCGTGGATTGTAAGTCGCCAAGGACTCCAGGGCACTCATGGAATCGCTAAAGATAATGAAATGCGTGCCCTGAAGGCCAAGGATCCATTCCACCGCCAAACCGAGAGCCAAGAGCTCTGCAGAAAACACAGAATAGCCTGATGGAAGGCGATGGGCAACCGTCACTCCCTTACAAACACAAGCACAAGCCACGCCAGCGTCTGACTTCGACCCATCAGTAAACAGCCGCTGATAACCGGCGTACTGAGAACACAGCCGCCGGAACTCCTGCAAGTACCTTGCTGGCAGAGTGGAACCCTTCGGGAGGGACGCCAGAGCGAAAATGAAAATGCCACTTGGGACAAGCCAAGGGGCCACTGACATCCCCCCAAGCCTCAAGACGCTGGGCATTTCAAAGGCTATCTCCTGACAGGACTGCTGTAGCAGTTTAAAGATGGAACAAATAGTAAAATAAAGGGAAAAGCACAGTGCTACAACGTAAGTAAACTGCCGTAGCTTAGCTCATAATTAATATAATTATCGCTTTAATTAATATGACGCTAGAAGCAAGCAACCGTTTTTCGTCGCCATTTTTGTACTCTATCTTGAATTCCCTAGGGTGCCAAGGTGGCATCATTATGTTTTGGAGTACGGACATATTGTAGAACATCTCTGCGTAAAAACATTTTGTGCAGACTATTCTTTTGGGTGTGCCGGCTGCTGGACTAAAAGGAGCTGTGGTGTATAAAAGAAATGAGTTCGAAGGTGAAGGGATGGAGCTGTAACTACCTCCACTGGAAGCCCGTTTCAAATTTCCACCATACGATTTGAGAAGAAAAACTTTCTACACTCTCTTGAAAATGGGATCATCGAGAGGGTGATCTCTGGTAACGTTACACGAATTTCAGGAAAAAAAGTGTCCATAGTTAACCTCGTACCAGTCATGCAGTAAGGAGTACGTTAAGACAAGGTCACAGTTCAGTCTACGTAATTCCAGTGTGTCTGCTCCCAAAACTTCTAATCGTTCACTGTAATTTAAGTTGGATAAGTCCAACAATTTTTTTTGTAAACATACGTTGTACAGACTTCACATGATCAATGTCCCTGACAAGATGGGGTGACCAAACAGAGGCTGCATATTCCAAAATGGGTCTTACGAAAACGCAAAAAGCCCAAAACAAGGTTTTACTATCTCCAGATGTAAGGCTCCTTTTAATAATCTCTGCTCTCTGTCTAGCCACCTTATCTACATTACAGCAATGGGTTGCCCATTGAAAATTACTGTCAAACCACACGTCAAAATATTTAATAAAAAAGAAAGGTGACCCAGTGAGCAGCCCGAGATAGCATAATCTTATTTTCATTAGCCACGCCAATTTGAAAAATGCCACATTTTGATTTAGCCGGTGACAACTGCCATTCAATAGACCAACAAGTAAATCAATAATGTAAATCAAGAGTTAACCGTAAATGGTCAAACTTATCGACAATTATTCGGTACAACTTATCATCGTCAGCAAACTTCGGCATAGCCACAGCATCACCATTCAGCTGAAGGTCAGAAATATAAAGCGTGATCAACATGGGACCAATAACTGAACCCTGAGGTACGCATTGGTCACAAGCCTAGATTCCGAGAGCAACCTCATTGATGGATATATGTGTAAATCTGTTGCAGTGGAAGTCACTTATCCACCGTAACACACAGCCTCCAATGCCAAAACGAAACAACTTGTAACAGAGCTTTTGATGGGTGATAGTGTCAAAAGCCTTTTCATTATCAATTAGGATAACATCAATTGGAACGCAAGCATCAAGATGACCAGTCCAGTCGTCCAAACACCCAACCTCCTGAAGGGTAGTTGATTCCCGGACACAAAGCCAAATTCGTTCGGGTCATTAAGCTTATACTCATCAAGCTGAGTAGTCAACTGATCGCGAATTGAATGCTATAATATTTTACATGGTATGCACGTCAAGGATATGGGTCTGTAGTTTTTAGGATCATCAGCATTTCCCTTCTTGTAAATCGGAACGATGACTGCTGTTTACCAGGAAGGTGGTAAGCTGCCAGAAAAAAGAACACCTCAGGATATCAACAAGAAGCTTGCAGGGTTCCCCTGTAATTTTTTGTAAAAAGATGCAGAGAACCACTGAGAGCCAATGGCGTTAATGTTTCGAAAAGATGATAAAACTCGTGATTAAAAATCGTCGTGGAAGTAAGTTGAACATTGCAGAACGTTGAGCTGGCATCCACGGGAGATCCTGGGGTAACACCGTTGTCGAGTATACAATTTTTTCAAAGCTTGTCATTTAGTAAAACCGCCTTGACCCATGTAGAAGAATTTGGAATAGAAATGGCTGAAATATCTTAGAATACGTGGCGTAAATTGAATGCCGACACATCTTTTCTTTGCGCTACAAATGGCGCCCATGCTGAACCAGGGGTAAATTTGATTTAAATCCTTTCAAACCGGTAAAGTTACTTTAGGGATTAAAAAGGACAATTCTGCTATACGATCTTCTGTGTACGTCAATAGACACAAGCACGAGCCCCTTTCCATTCCTGAGTCTGGATAAGATGAATTAATTTTCTATAGTCGAGGTTGGTTTGGTTTGGTTTATACGGAGCATTGATGTAAAAGGTCCCCAGCTCCACAAAGAAAACTACACCACGTCAAGGCCGGGACCTATTGCATGTAAGATAGTCGTAATAACAATCCGGCAACTCCATCAGTTTATTTAATGTTATGCTATACTGTCAAATCCATTTTTCGCGTAATGTCGAAACAATATTTTCGTACGTTACGCGGTAACTGATTTAGGTAAAAAAAAAAGAGTACATTTTAGTTAGCGGTAGATTAAAACCATTTGTTACTTCACCTTTCTTTGTGCAAGGTTGGATTGTGACCTTTGCGATTATCACCAGGTTTGGCTATTTTCAGATGCTTAAAGGTATCACCTGTACAATATAATGTCATGTCGGTAGCGCCTGACTGACATAAATTGCAAGAAGAGGTAAATCACTAATTTTAATTTTAAGTCACGTTTACCAGGTATGGGAAATGTTATATTATGCAAAACTACTACAACATAACATTAACAAATGACACGCTAAAATGCAAGAAAAATTAATGATAAGAGATAATACATACACGAAAAAAAAAAGACTACCTGGCGAACAACAAACCAGTCACCACTGCAATCCACCACATTGTATAGAAATGCAAGAATAAGAATCTATTTATATGATAGGGCAATTTTTGTAACGTTTTAATCCTTTGTTTGTCAATTGACGTTTCCATTTCGAGTCTGATTTGTACCAGTGGTTCTTCATACGTGACATGAGTTGCACTAACATCAATCCAAGAGCTGTGTCCTTTTTATCTATTGCATTGCGAAAGGGGTTGAGGGGAAACCTTTAGATAAAAATGACTCGACAACTGCGCATCATTTGATTGATAATAGCGCAGTTCAGATCGTGCATAAACAACCAGTTGAAAAATCAGAAATTTATTTTACAGCGGTTAACAAATCAAGCGTTATGAACATTATAAAAATTTCGCTATCATGGGTAAATGGATTAATGTTTATCATTTACTTTAATGAATCGTGTGTAGTGATGACTAACTCGGGGTGCCTCGTGTAATTTTCACTTTCAGTCGTGTAAGTAGAACCTGACAAAATTCATACTTCTTGTATTTTATTGTGTCATTTGCGCATGCTGTGTTGTGGTTGCTTTATATTTTGGTAAAAAAGTCCCAAACTTGACGAAAATGACCGAATATATTAAAATAGTGCTTCGTTTCTTCTGCAGGTGTTATACCAGTCAGGGCACGAACGTATTTTTTTTTATCTTACTTCCCCGTAAAATAGAAACGTTGCATAACATCACATGGTTACCATACAATTAAATTTCTCTTAACTTTGTTGTTTTTAGGTTGCGGTTATGTGTGATATTACAGATAGGTTAAAGGAATAACGTGGACAGCAATTTGACGGAGCAAACTCTTACTGTTGCCGACAGAGACAGTTATGAAAGCCATCAGTTTAGCTCTGGTACCAGTAATTTTGACGATTTTTTCATTAAACGTAACTGCTTCTGGAGAATCAGGTAAGAGAATTTTTGTTTAACACTGAAGTCCACAAAACTTAACAAATATTACGAAAAGTTGTAAATAAGCTATCCACTCTCTTTACAGATCCAAATAATCCAGAAGACATCAAGAGGAAAATATATTTTTTGCTACAGTTCGTCACTCGAAACCATTGGAAAGATGTTATCATAATAACTGATAAAGGTAGAGAAATTGTTATTTCCTGAGTGTTTTCTGTTGTGAGAATGATTACTTTTATTCGACACATGAGAAAAGGGAATTTTTCAGTCTTGGTGTATAATTAAATTAATCAAAAATATCAAAATACATGTCGATATCAGGCTGCTAAAACTCGAATCTTGTGTCGTGTAGTACCGATGGGTAGCCACACAAAATATTTCGGGTAAGATCTTGAATATCTTGAAACTAATTGTGCTGACAATCATTCACAAAGTTTGTGACTCTTCCATATCAGGCTCAATAGTGTTTCCAAACAAGACTTTCAGCAAAAGCACAGTCATTTAAAGAAAAACACGAGTAGCTCATGAAACCTTAAAGCTAAAAATAGTGTAAGAGAGACACCTTTAACCACCTAAATGTTAACGCAGACCAGTGGAAAGGTTTGTAAAGCTCTTTTAGAAAACCTGGCATACGCTAGTTGCACTTACAGCAACTTCCTTTTTTTAGTCAATATTTTCGGGCATCACCTGCCTTTTCCAGAGTTAAAAAAAAAGCATAGGACTTCTTGATCAACGCAAATAAACAAATAAAATAGTAATGTACAGGACACCACTCAACAAGAGCAGCCAAATAGCTCCAGTCAAACAGAGATAAAGATGGCGAGTGTGACAAAGCATGGTGTGATCTGCACGGTTCCGACCTTTTTTGTTACTACTTTTTACCGCTTTTTAACCGCAGGAAAATATTTTATAAAATTGTATTTAACGCAACAGTGTAGACTTCAACACGAGATGAGCTGTTATGCTTCCATCGGTACACCACTGATCTCAAACGCCAGTATACACTTAATAGCAATGGATGGCTTTTTACTCTTCACCACATCAGCATGTTTTTATTCTTTTCAAAAATGGTTTTCCAGTGAGGCTTAACTAAACAAACGGGTATGCCACAGAATAGATTGTGTGAACAGTAAACAGTCTTCGTCTTCGTATTTCTATTAATAAGTTTGTCGTATGTTACTACCAAGCGTCCACGAGTTTACTTCACCCCCTATCAAATCGGGACTGTAATAGGTTCGAGCTATCATTTTACAAATGTTATTTAATCGTGTAGAGACCCTCCTATATCCCTGCGTCATAGTCCAATTCTTCGAATAACCTCTTCCAAATACTCGGACCGTTATAAGAACGAAAGGGAAAACCCAAATCTGCTCCAGATTAAGGTGAGAAGATAGACAGTTGGTGAGGGAAAAGGTGTAATACTAATTCCATTACCATACTTGCTTACCACCTTCCCTACCTAATGCGGGCTCAGAGTTGGACTACACCATTCGTTTTTATAACGGAACGGCCCAGCTCTTCAAGTGACGATTTCCTTATTACCGGTGCCTTTTTTTATTTAATTTTTTTTGGTGGTGGCAACCCGGACCACTGCACTGTGACTGAGGTTGGCGCAAATGACCAAGCTGTCGACGCGCCATTAAGCCTCATCCCTCCTCCTTTTATAATTTATAGCGTATAGGTAAACGAATAGGAAAGCCAATTTCAAAAAGCTAAACAACTAATTATTCTATCTTACTCATAAATCTTATCACACATGATAGTGCTGTATATGAGTTTTGTGAAGGGTGGCACGTGCATTTAGGTAAAAAGAAAGATATCTCTTGGTTCAGGCTAATTGTTGAGGCAAGGCACCATTACCACCTGGAATTAGCTGCTCTTCTGCGTTGTCTTCGGCTTCTGTGAACGTCTTTGTTAACCTTTAGTAGTGAAATGGCGTGTATCTTGCTTTGTTTTTAAATTCTGATTTCATGGATTCGTTGTTATTTTATTACCATGGCGTACCTTCGGCTCGAAAACGATATTATACATGATACCGAAATACCACATATTTTGTAAATACTTATTTACAAATTTGACAAACAAAAATTAATTGTATGTTTGCTTTTTCTCACTTCATTTCACTACGTGAGCTTTATGCTGCGTTGAAAGGGATGGAGTCCATCCTGAGAGACAAAAAAACTGCTTGTTCATTTTCAGGTTCCAGTTATTTAACTTCGGCATTGTCGTCTGCACTCGTGATGAGCAGAGTAGTACAATTTCGCAAAAATTATAACATGAACTTACTACATGGTTTATGTCCATCTGCTTCCACTGAAGGTGTTCGAATCATTGTATGGTGCACCAACCTTTGTCAACCTTTGATTGCCAGTATGGTATGGATAATTCATAATCCTTGTTGTCCCAAACGTGACAAAATTAATCACAACTAACTGCATTGTCATAATAATATCATGTGTCCTATTTCTTCACGCAGGTTCATCAATCAATATGTGTAGGAGGACAATTCACCTGGGTATTATTCAGTAATGAAATAAGTGGCTATAATGAAAAAAAAATCATTTACACACAGATGCTTGAGCACATGACTGCCCTAAACAGAGTGTTCGTGTTAACTCTGTCGCCATATAATGGGTCCGTAAGTTAATTTTTGTTTTGTTAGTGTAGCAAATGCAAACTGTTGCAGTAATTTAACGAAAGTATGTAATCCGTGTTACAAAACGTAGGTAATAACGATTCGCAGTCGTACTTTCCACTCATAAATAGGTTTGCATTTTCTTTGATTTCCCAGACTTATTGATACCTTACCACGTTGAGAACCTTTCCCCTAGCACCAGAATGCAGAAACAACCCACATGCACGTCAACAGCTCAGCCCATGTTAGGTTTAATCTTTGATAATTTGTGTTTTAAATACAACACTGAAAGGTCTGATTGGCCTTGCACTTGTTCTTCCTCTAGTTAGGAAATTTTTCGAACCACCCGAAGGTCCACACTATTGAACAGATCAGCTGTGTGAATTTTTTTGATGGTATGGATTCTCCAGTCGTAGAGCACGTGTCCTGAGCTACTTTCGGGAAAAAATTAAAATAAGTTACATCCAAAAATCAATTCGGCTTCTTTCTGACATAATAGGACACTAGACTAGCTTCAGTAGCTTGGAAGCTGATGTAATGGTCAATAATAATAGTAGCACCTTGCGAGCGAGTGATAATTGTGAAACCCATAGTAATAGTATGTTGTTTTAATCCGGTTTGTTTTTATCTTAATTGATGCATTTAATGTTTTTAGTATTTCAAAGACCTGCAACATAAAAAGAGTGATGTAAAATATGTAACGTGTAACGTGACGGATGTAAGGCTAACTCCCCCTCCCCCACACACACACTCACAAAAATAATGAAAATCAGTTAACGAATGAAAAGCATATCAGTCGTATGTAATTTTTTCTTATTTCCCTGATTAAACATTTTTAGGGGAGGAGAGCGGCGAATGAACCAAAATATAATGTTTTAGTGATATTTGCATTAATATTGATTGCATTATTGCTAGTGCTGCGGATAGCCACTATAACTTGAAGCTGAGAGACATCAGAGTCAGAACATAGTCCTTGTTTTATGAATCACACATGTGAATCACACATACTGTCTAAAACAAAATTCTAGTTTATAACGTCCAAAAGCTGGCACAAGTTTAAAAAGTCGATTTTATGGCTAGTATTAGTGATTTATGAATTGAAAGCAGGACTACAGGAAATGGATGTAAATATTACGTGGAAAAAAGAGGGGGTTATGACGTCACTTCTGGTGTGACGTCACTTCCGGCAAAGTGGAGGTAGAGGGTATTCGACCGTATCATATTTTACCACTACTTACACGAATTTACTGTGCAGAACACCATTGTGAGTTTACTTAAGTTATTGTCACAGAGCATTACTAGTACGACATATTTTCATTTCTTTTAGGTGTACGACAGGAACGAATATGAGCTCTTCGGGGTTGAATCTAAGACCTGCAACTCAATCGTTAAACTCGAAATCACACCATACAAGACTTTGTTTGCTGAACAAGATCCTGCGAAAAACAATACTTTGTCGATGGCTGGATGCAGAATGAAAATTGGGACAATACATGTGAGTATCAATAAGAAATAATATTGCCAGTTTGGTTTTCTTTCCATTTAAAAATCCGTGGAAGTCCAAAAGGTACATTAAAATCAAGACTTCGGTGTTACGATAACACCAATAGCAGCAAAATCACGACTTATAACAAACATTGCGTTCAGCAGCAAATTATTTTATAACGAGAACAACAGTTGAAACCGTAGTACAAGGCATAGATGCCTCTGAAAACATGGATTACAACAACAACCAAAAAATAGGAATAGTTGAAAATTCAACTTCTGTCTACATTACCTGTTTTTATCCTATGTTTCCTCGTACGGTTCTTTGGGTTGTTCTCTATAAAATTTGACGAAGTTGTCGGTAACGTTTGGATTTGTCCTATAGACTTTCTTGAAAACGGTGTCGGTCGTGGTGTATGGTGTGTTACCATGCACACCTTTTGACTTTTACACAGTTTTAAGAACTGTTTTTAGCAAAATATACAAATGCTCTGTTACTAAAGTGCAGTGGCGAAAGTTCAGATGTCAAAAATTCTGCCGTGATGAAACTATCAGTTCATTTGAACTGTTGAATTTTCCCATCTCAAAGTTATATTTTCTAGAAGGAACAGCTCATCACAACGTAAAAATTATAGTCTAAGATTAGATCAGATACTACCTTTTTTGGAGATGGTCTGCTCACAGTGTTTAGAATCTATATTATTTTATTGTTTAGAGAGCTATGTTTAGAGTTCAAAGTTGCTTTTCTTCATAAACTGAATAACTAAATATCAACAGTTTTGTTATATGCAGACACGTTGTATATGTAAATCTTTGTATTTATTACTTACCTTCTTCTCAATTACTTATAAATGCATGTAGATTTCTTTTTTGACTGGTGTTGCATTACCCGCATGGCAATGCAATGCATTATATTAATAATATAAAGTAAAGTATAGTAAAATAAGTAACCCGAACGGATACCAAGTCGGCTCGATAAGTGACAAATATATACAGATGCAAACCTCATTCCGTTGCCTTTTGGCCGGTTGTCAGGCTGCGTGAGCGTGAACGGGAATTGAACCCTCGACCTCTGAAACCTCAGGACCGTAGTACTACCGCTAAGCCATACTGGCACGGCCATTATGAAAAAGGAAACGGCCCAGGCAGCATTCATAAGTACACATACACATACAAGCAAACATTTCCCCAATCACCACAGAAGGTATGTTTGTTTTCACGCCACACACCAAATGAACCCACACAATAAAGCGCCAAATCAGGAATAACTAGGAAGGAATGCCGATTGGCTCGATAAGTAATACATAAATACACATGCAAACCTGTTCCCGTTGCCTTTTGGACTAAAATATCAAATTGGCTGAGCGGGAATTACACCCTCGACCTCTCAGACCAGAAGCTGGAGTCTTACCGTAAGCCATGCTGACACGGCCTATTTTTTTTATTAAAAAGGAAACGGCCCTAGACTGCATACTTCGGCCTCAGAGGCCGAGGGTTCAATTCACCCTAAGTCTGTCTGACAGTTAAGTCTACAGGTAACGAAAATAGGTTCGCATCTCTATTACTTAAGATAGTAAAGTAATACTCATAAATGAAACAACTGCCAACATCCATTGTGAAAAACAGTGACAGGAAAATTGCATGAATTTACCTGTAGTTTTCTTCGACCATTACTGTAATTGAAACGTAATGTAAATGAATACAAGAAATTGGCTGCCAAAGTCTTTGTTTCTTTGTTAAGGTAAGTTAATATAATAGTAAGTGTTCTATCACTTCTGGTCATAGTTAGTTAATGTGAGTCGATAAGAATTTTTTTCTGTTTAACATCACTGAATATTCCGTTTTTTCAAAGGCTAGTTACATTTTCAGAAGAGGCATCCCTTTTTTGTTTAGTTTATAAAGTTGGATACCCCAGAAGCCTATTACCAATTTTATTTATTTACGAGCTTAAATCTAGAAATATTGCATGCAATTGCATGGGAAGATTTTTAGCCGATTGTTAGTGACCCCCGGTTCCATTTCAGATCTGTGAGCTCTCGCATCAAATGTTTTATTTTATTTTTAATGTTATTATTATTATTATCCTTAATATATTAAAGAATTACTGACAGATAACTAACAGATCCGCCCGCCCAAAGATTGGGACTGCTTGTAGTGATTTTAAAGAGGTGTGCTTTGGTGTCCCGCAGGGGTCGGTGCTCGGACCTTGTAGTTTTCTTAATTTACAATAATGATATAGAAAATTGTATTAACAGAAGGGGATTTCGTTTTGTTTGCTGACGATATTATTTTAATTTCCTTTAACTTTGACTATCTGGCTATGATGGGTAACCTTCAGTCAGATTTAGATAACATTAATGAGTAGTTTTGTGTAAAGATGTTTACATAAGTGAGACCAAAACTTTAAATCTAACGATTAAGACTCCACACATGAGACAACCGGACCAAAGAAACATTTTTATTCATTCTGAATATTGCAACAAGAAAGTGGATAAAATTAGTTGCAACAATACCTGTGCAGTTCTGGAAACCCCGGATTGAGCTAAATATTTGGGTTTCATTATTGATAGTGCTTGGTCTGGCAAACCCCATATCGAACACCTTATAATTAAGATTAGGCAAATTATGCCGAAACTCTACCATATCAGAGATTGTCTAAGTGTTAAAAACAAAAAAATTGTCTATAGTGATTGGGTGGAAAACCAATTACGTTATGGAATTGAACTTTACAGATTTGCTACAAACCACTTTATTAACAGACTACAGAGAACGCAGAACAGGGTCATGAGAATTTTGATTAATAATTCTGAGAATCTTTCCACTGAAGATATTTACAGGAACATGAACATTTTAAAAATCAAACAACTTACAGATTTTATTGTTATTACAAAGAATTTTTTCAAACCTAAGTACAATGTTAAATCAGCAGCTAAGAGTAATTATTTTAGGAAAACCGCTGTTGGGTTACAAATTCCCGATAGAAGAAATGAGTATGGTACCCGTATTAGACATTTCTTCATTCCGACTATTTTTAACACTCTCCCTGAAAAATGATAGCTTTAGCGTACTGATAAAAAAGAGCTTCTAGCTGAGCTGGTTAACTCCACAAGAATTTAAGTGTTGGAATGTCATTATGTTGGTATGTTGTAATATTATAATTATTTTTTTATTCTGATTATAGTGTTTCTTACTTTTGATTATGAAAGTTCTCTTTAAACAACATTTTTAAAATTGATAACTGATTTTTTTTAAACTACATTTTAAAATTGATATTTTAAAAACTGACGCAGTTTTTATTATTTCTTACTTGCTTATCAATCAAATTTTATCACATTTTACCACATACATTTTATAAAATTTTACTTGTTTGTTAATTTTTTTATATCATATTTTACTACGGATTGACCAAGGTTAACAATTGAGCTAATCATTGTATTACTGTAACACTTTGATTTTGACATTTGTGTGGCACACACAAGTTATTTTTATAATTTTAACCATATTGAATTATTAATATATTATTAAATTTTAACTGGAATAATTTTATTCTAAACATAAATGTTACATAATGTATGTTAATTATTGAGTTGTACAAACATTTTGTAGGATATAATTTTTAGTTTACTGAATAAGAATGTTTTTACATTTTACGTATTCATTTTTACCCTGATTCTACTTGGTAGCTTTACAATTTTAACATTGCAAGTTGTTTCTCAATGTATTCAAGTCATTTTTTAAATTGTGACATATGATGAATGTGGTGTTTGAAACTATACACATTATTAATTTATTTGTGCTTTGATGTCTGCAAAATGAAATATTGTGGTTTTGACATGTTTGCACATAAAAGACTCTTTGGAGTTTCGTGCGAATTAAGCTATAATTTAAATTAAGATTTTTTTTTCGTTAATAATATTTTTACATAACTATTTAAGAAATGAAATGGGTAAATAATTATTCTGTATGTTATTTATTTATGTTAAAATGTAAACTTTGTACCGTATTGCTGCTCACACAAGTTTTTCCAAAAAAAAAAGATTATTATTTTATTATTATTATAAAGTTTGAAATGAGTCGGATAACGGTTCTAAGTGTTATTGGGTGTACAGATTGTCTGTGTACAAATACAGACAAAAGCGCATGATAAAAACTCGACAGCTTTGATTCATATCATGCCAAACCTAAGCAACCAACACGTCTGTAATCCTGAACAAATTTTAATTCGTCAGCACATTACAATATTTTGTTGTCTGCTCTTACAGGCTCCTCCTATAATGGTCATCGACCGGCATCGAAACGTATACTCGGGCTTCATCTCAGAAGTAATTCAAACGTTATCAGAATATCTAGGATTTTCGTAAGTTACCTAGGAGTGCTACAATATAAACTGTACAATTTTCGTAATCAGGTTTATGAATTAAAATTAAAACGTGGCAAAGGCCACTAAGTCATTCTATGTTTGAAGTTTCAAATTAAAGAATGAAAGGCCAAAAACCAATATTTATCTTTTCAAAAGATGCAGAAAACGGTGGCCAAAATGCAACGCTCAACCTGCAAGACAAGATGTTTGCAAATCGGGTCACATGGTTTATTGGTATGGTCCGTCCATTAAAGCTGTGGGGCTTGTACAATATGCCTCGAAAATATTTCAAGTTTAAAAGGCTTAAAAAAAAACGGAAAATATTCTTTTATATACGTATTGTCTGGTACGAAATGGTTAAGTACACGGGGTTAATGTGTATGAATTACAATCATTTCACGATTATTACGAGTGGGAAGGCCAACCCAAATACTGAACTTGCGTGCATACTTAAACCTATTCTTAAAGAACTTGCTGAGGGGCGTCATATTACCCCAAATGCACTCGAAACTGTTCACGACCTGGAATGATATCATGTTCCCCCAGGGTTTGATTTGTTTCCTTTGATGTCGAAAAGATGTTTCCATCATTGGATCCAGAGCTAATCATTTCGAAACTCTCTCGGAAATTAAAAGATGAACCCCGCCTTCGTTCCTCAAACTCGGGTGGGATGTTGAAACTTTCATTAAGGCACCTAAAGTCATTTTTGATGCCACATACGTACAGTGGCGTACAGTGGGAAGCCCGCTTTCAAAATCTGCGACATAGTCAGGAATGAAGTCGATAATAACCAGATCAAAAATTACCATAAATTAAATATTATAAGTGGTACGTACATGTTAGTTTGGCACTTTTACCAACTCGACTTAAGCTAATTGTCTTTGAGTTTCTCAACATCATTACACCATCACTCAACTTCACAACGGAATCCTCAAAACACAGTGTTTTCCCCATTTCTGGTTGTAAGTATCATTGTCATTCAAAATAGCGTAATAGAACTCACACACTACAGAAGAAGCATGCAGTCTACTCGCACCCTGCATTCCAACTACTGCGTTGATGCCCATTACAAAAGTAATGTCGTGATTAAGGAACTTAAACGTGTTGTCACGTATACAAGTAATGCTGATTTACTACACCACGAATTCGAATAAATCTTCCAAATATATGTTGAGAATGGATTTCCACTTGGATATGTCAACAAACTCATTACCAGAGCGCGGAAACTAAAACCAGACCCCAAACCAATTTCATAGCTCTGCCTATTTTCAAGGCATCACTGAAGGACTTAAGAAGAAACTTAGCATTTATAATATTAGACTTGTCTCAAACAGGTGCTGAAATATTAAGTAGCTGACCATGCACCATTAATGTAATAACAAAGCAGACGACGCACTTTCCACACGTAATGTTGTTTACATGATCCCCTGTACGGAACCATCTTGCACAGCCACATACGTAGGACAATCCTTAAAAAAGTTGAAGAAACGTATGGCCTCCCACAAATCGAAACCGATTCATTAGTGCAACATTGCCTTTCAACAGGCATGTCATCTGATAAATTCGCAACAGGCCATACCCCCGCCATGGACAAGGTCCATCTGACCCGATTTGCATACACCTTGTCTTGCGCCTTGTGTACTCCAAGAAGCAGGTTCGGTGTTGCAATTCGGTTACCATTTTCTGCCTCTTTTGTTATTTTTTTGCCTAGATGAATTAACTTAGCACTCTCTCATGATTCATTGCTTTTCCCAGAGACAGAAAAGTTGGCTTCCCTGCCAATCATGTAGCTCTCCTACTGTGCATGCTTCAGCGCAGCCCTCCTATCTAAGTGATGACTCGAAGCTATGCTTCATCTCTTTTTATTCCGCTCAATTATTACCATGGTAACTCAAGAGGGAAGGCAGGGTAGCTGAAGGTAATGTATATTTCCATTTAGGCAATAAAAACTAACTTCAACCAGGTGCCCCTGGTAAGTTACATTCTTGTTATACATTATCTGAAATAACTTAGCACTTGAACAGGATTCGTTACAGGCGGAGGGCCTTGGTAACGGGTGCCCTGGCTATGGACTGGCTACCTCAAAGCCAACAGCCTTAGTAAATCTGAAGCAATCTGAGTAAACATGGGCGAACGAAGGCCGTTCCAATGCTGGGTGGAGACAGCCGGTTCGCAGGAACCGTCAAGCTGTCGTGGTCCTCCACGATGCTTGTACAAAAGTTGTTGTAAGACCTAAGTCAGGCACAAATTCCTGTTGTCCCACAGGCACGTTTCCTGGGTCTGGTGTTCGATTCCAGGTTGTCTTGGCTTCCACACTTACGCCAGCTTAAAGACAAGGCTTTGCGGGCGCTTAACATCTTGCGGGTCCTGTCGGGCACTTCATGGGGTGCCGATCGCGCTGCCATGTTGCGCCTCTACCGAGCCCTTGTCCGCAGCAAACTTGATTATGCGTGTATGGTCTATGATTCGGCTAGTGACTCCACTCTCCAGATGTTGGACACAGTGCATCACAGTGGCCTGCGTGTGGCGACTGGGGCTTTTCGAACTTCTCCAGTGGTCAGCCTCTATGCTGAGGCCTCGGAGCCACCTTTGGCCATTCGTCGGCGACAGCTTGCCATTCAGTATGCTGTGCGTTTGCGTGCTGTGCAATCCAGTCCTGCTTGGTCCATGGTTTTTGGGCCAGACTTGCGAGTCGGTAGACGCAGGGTGGGTAAGGGTGATTTCCGCGATAGGCTCCAGCAGTCCTGTCAGGAGATAGCCTTTGAAATGCCCTTCGTCTTGAGGCTTGAGAGAATGCCAGTTGCCCCTTGGCTTGTCCCAGGTGGCAGTTTCATTTTTGCTCTGGCGTCCCTCCCGAAGGGTTCCACTCTACCAGCAAGGTACTTACAGGAGTTCCGGCGGCTGAGTTCTCAGTACGCCGGTTATCAGCGCCTGTTTACTGATGGGTCGAAGTCCGACGTTGGCGTGGCGTGTGCTTGTGTGTGTAAGGGTGTAACGGTTGCCCATCGCCTTCCATCAGGCTATTCTGTGTTCTCTGCAGAGCTTTTGGCTCTTGGTTTGGCGGTGGAATGGATCCTTGACCTTCAGGGCACGCATTTCATTGTCTTTAGTGATTCCATGAGTGCCCTGGAGTCCTTGGCGAATTACAATCCTCGGAACCCCTTGACACAACGTGTCCAAGCTTTGCTTTCCCGCTTGCCTGGCCAGCGGAAAACCGTGCTTTTCTGCTGGATCCCGGGCCATGTTGGGATAGCAGGGAATGAACAAGCTGATTCTGCTGCGAAAAGGGCCCTTTCTGGCCCTCTCGGTAGGGATCTCAGCCTTGTTCCCTCAGATGCCTTTCCAACTCTGCGTCTGAGGTTACAGGCTTTTTGGCAAACCTTGTGGGACAGACAGGACGGTAATAAGTTACGGGCCATTAAAGGCACTGTCGAGGAGTGGCACTCAGCGTGTCGCCGCAGTCGCCGTGAGGAGGTTGTGTTGGCCCGTTTGCGAATTGGTCACACCCGGCTTACTCACTGTTTCCTTTTGCGGGGGGTTGACCCTCCTGAAGGTTCTTGGTGTCGACGGCCACTTACGGTCCGGCACTTACTTGTTGATTGTCGCCATCTTGATGGTGTTCGTCGTCGGTTCCATCTTCCGCATGACATTGCGCGTCAGTTGGGCGATAAGTCTGTCCTCATGTCCGGTGTTTTTCAATTTTTGCAGGAAGTACAGATGTATGACGAGATTTAGATTAGGGGTTTGAATAACATCTCTGTAATGTGTGGTGCAGTGGCAACCCGGACCACTGCACTGTGACTGAGGTTGGCACTAATGACCAAGTTGTTGACGCGCCATTAAGCCTCACCCCCCCCCCCTAAGTCAGGAATAGAAGCGGCTCGAAGGATAACGGGGCTGGTCACAGGTTCTGAGGCATGGAGAAAACTGTCGCCGGATGGTGACTAGATACCCTTAAAAGGCAGTGACGAAGTCGCTTTTAGACTGAAGACCGCAATAAAAACTCACTTAACCAGGTGCCCTCGGCGGATCACAAGAATAGACATTAGACTCGGATGACGAAGAGACCAAAGAGTTAGTGAAACAAGGAGGGGCCAATTTTCGTGAAGGCCCCGAAACTTACTGATGCATGGAGCACATGTAGAGCCGTTTGGTGGCCTGAGTGCATGTGAAAGTAAAATTGCAAACTGGAAGGTGAATGGTAGAACCAGAACGGTCCCTGCAAGCATCTCCTGAGTTCGCCAGGGGAACCGCAAGGAATCGATGGACAACCGTCGAGGCATCACAAAAGACGGGTCCAGAAGACCGATACAGGGAGACCAGGGAAGAGCCAGTAATAGCTTGTGTGGTCGGACAGGTCCTGGTGACATATACATACAAGGCATCACTTAAGAAGAAACTCAGAACCCATAACATTAGACTTGTCTCAAACAGTCACAGAAACATTAGGCAGCTGACATTGCACCATAAAGGTAATAACAAAGCGGACGACGCACTTTCCACGCGTAATATTGTTTACAGGATCCCTTGTACGGAAACATATTGCAGAGCCTCGTACGTTGGACAATCCCTACAAAAATTGAAGGAACGTATGGCCACCCATCAATCTTACTTTAATTGAAAAGTTAAAACCAATTCATCAGTGCAGCATTGCCTTTCAACACGCACGTCACTTGATAAATTCGCAACAGGCCACACCCCCTACCTTGGACAAGGTCCGTGTGACCCGATTTGCATACACCTTGTCTGTCATGGCAGGCACAAAGATGAGGGAAAGGCCGAGTCGGTCCAGTGACGACTTCTGGAAATCAGAGAACGACAACCGCAGAAGGGACTAGTTCATCGAGTAGTTGAAGCACAAGTGAAACGAAGACAGCAGAGGGCCCCTGAGGACAGTGGTAAAGCCTCCTGGCTACCCCATGGCTTGTGGTATGAGAAGGTACACGGAGATTGCAGATGATCGCAAAAGGCATGCAAAGAACACCTACAGAAGGGGCGAGTTCACCAAGTAGCACAAGGATCATTGAAAAGAAGAATGTAGAGCGGTGAAGGGTGGGATGTTCAGCCCGTGATTTCCTGCATGGATTAATCCTGAGATCGGCATGGAGGAACGTCAGTGATGCGGGTACCAGAGAGTGAACGAGTGGAGGCCACAGTTGCCCATCCCCCTTCCTTTTCTTCGTCTAAGCCAAGCAATCTGAGTGCGAAGGTTGGCTGCTGAAAAGCGGTTGAGGATGATGATACAAGATAATTTGCGAAGAGGAAGCCAAACCAGTTGGGCTAAAAAAAAAGGTGCTCATGAGACTGTTGGGTATCACAAACTGTACGTAGAGAGACAAGCGGTGGCTCTGGAGGCGGTGGTTCACCCCAAGTCCCATGGGGTAACACCTGTAGTGGTGCCTACCAACGGTGGGAGCGAGGTGGGTAAGAAAACGGTAGCAGTCTTGCTTGTAGTCCATGCTAAGGAAATGCAAGGTCATGTAACTCAGATGCTAAGACATGGAATAATGTGGTGAAACCAAGAAGGGACCAGATCGTTTTACAGTGAGATGTGCTGTAGACAAAACGTAAGTGTGGCCGGTGTAGAACCAATGGGTAGGCCTAAAGGCTAGCAGAGGGTAGGCCCAGAGATGTCGGTTGTTCAAGCACGGAGGGCCACCATGGGCACCGGCTCGAGCGGTTGGTGGAGCCAGTATGTCCAAGGGAACCAGTAAGCTGAAGGCAGTCGACAGCCTGGTGAAAACATCATCGTCGAAGTGGCCAAATAGAGGCATACCAATCAGAATGTGACAAACCCCGAGGATGCAGTCTGATGGGTACTGGAAACAGAAGGCAGGGGATAGTGTCGATTACCAAGCGCTGGCATGCTAGACCCTGGTGAGTCGACGAGGAGAGGATCCCGGATGATATGAAGGGAAAGAGCGTCCAAAGGAGCCACTGATGACGCAAGGTGTCTAGCTAGCCAAGTCAAAACTGTTTGTGTAGGGAACTGCCTTGTTGACCATTGCAGGAAGAAATTGGAAGAAGAAACGACCGCAGCAACCGAAGCAACTCACACCTTCTGTAGACATCCTTTGGATGCCTTTCGTGATCGCGTTTGTAGTGCACAGGAAGGCAGATGGACCGAGTGAGCATATGGGGGGGGGGGGGGTCGCAAGGATGGCCCAAATCCGTGGTGGCTCTGAAAGGAGGATCAAGTAGACGTCAATGGACAAAGGCGCAGTGTCTAGTCACTGGTACACCGATAATGAATTTGGTGGTGCTGCTTCACCAATTCATGGACCGTGCACCACAAGGGGACCAGAACAGTGAACCGTCTGCTGAGGGGACCGCTTGAGGGCAAAACCGTGGAAGAGCCATGGTTAAGGAAAGATGAGGCAAATGATCTAGATGTGCCTGCGAAGGGACAATGACGACTAGTCCAGTCATAGGTGGCCGACGGAAGGAGATGAAGTACGACTCCCAAGGTAAAGGGCACATTCGCAATCTGTAGAAGTAGTGGCCCCGGTCGGGGGGGAAGGGGGCTGTGGGGACTGAAGGGGACAGTAGGGACCATGAATTGTGGGCTAGTCCGCTAAGTGAACCGCTTGCTGAGGGAACCATTATAGACTGGTCATAAACATGGACAACCGAAGAAAGGCACACAGGTGAATGGAGCGTGCGAAGAGACCAGAATAATAGGCCCAAGCCATTGCGATGGACGGAAGAAGGCCAGAACTGCTTCTACTCATGGCACATCAGCAAGCTGCAGTAGAAGTGTACGCTGGTTTTGGGGCCTTGTAGCGCACAGAAATTGCAGGAAACCGTGGGGACCATGGAGACCATGAAGGCCATGTGAACGGTTGTCGGCTGAGGAAACCGTAGTAGGTAACCATTGGCCGAACGGAATAGATCCTGTTCTTGCAGAAAAAAGGAAAGACAGAGAGGCCAACCGAACCGAGGTACAGAGGGCACACCCTTAAACCTGTAAGGGGGGGGGGAGGATTGAGGCTTAATGGCGCAGCGTTGAGGCGTTGGCGCGTCCTTAAACCTGTAGGTGTTAAGGATCGCAGGGAACCGGGTACTGTAAAGTGGCCTATTCTTCGAGGAGCAGTTGGGAGAGCAGCCGCTTTGTATGGCAGGCAGAGAAAAAGAGATTAAGCATGGCTTCGATCGAGTTAATGCTCGTATAAGAGAGCTGCGCTCATGCACAGTAGGACAGCAACTGGACTGACATGAAAACCAACTTCTCTGTCAATCATGAGAGAGTGCTAAGTTAATTTAGGTAATTTATATTTTCATGGCAACTAAAAGGTGATTTTTAGCCACTACTTGAACTGCCCTCTTGCTTCCAGACTTGTCGGTCTGGTAAAACATAAACTTGAGAATGTATGTCATAGAAACGGATAAAGCAATTAGGTTTGCATCATCCTGTATTTATTCAATATTAACCCTGTTCATTTCGATCCTGTTAAAAAATATGTGTAGTTTTGAACAAACTGTATACAGGGTGAGCACAAAATAATGAGTACATTACAAAATGTAATTAAAAACAAACTAAAAAAGATATGGGAGTGCAATTTGTTTTGTTAAAACGATATACTCAAATAGTTTTACGGCCCACCATTGGCAAAGTAGTCTGAACAGCATGCGCTGCACGTGACGTCATATATGCAAAATGGCATTTAAACATCAAAAAGCTATCTGCTTCGTGTGGCCCTGGCTCTCTCGTTCCCCAGACATTACTCTCCTTGATTTTTTCCTATGGGGATTCGTGAAGGACCTTGTTTTCAAAACCAAAGAGATCGACAATGGCGTGAGAGAATTACCAATGCCATTGCCATTGCCACCATCACACCCTCCATGTTACAAAACACATGGCGTGAGATTGAGTACCGTTTGGACATATTGTGTAAAACTAACGGTGCCCACGTTCAACTGAACTGAGGGCAAAACTAATCATGGCCAAAAAAACTATTTAAGTGTATCTTTTTAACAAAACAAACCGCACTCCGATATCATTTCTAGTTTTTTTTTAATAAAGTTTTGTAATGTTATCATTATTTTGTGTTCACCCTGTACTATAGACGAACAATTTACCGCAGTCCTGCTAAACAACATCTATGTAAAGAATGTTTGGGGTGATAAATAAAGTGCTAACATGATCAAATATTCTGATAATTATATTTCATTGCAGCTATGAATATGTACCCGATCCCAAAAATGCGTATGGTGTTTTCAGAAATGGTAGCTGGACTGGAATTATGGGAATGGTACACAAACAGGTAATTTCATAAAAACTAAGGTTTTTCATTTCTAAGAATAGGGTGTCTTTTTGTGGTTTTCCGTGTAAAGGAGGAATCAGTAGCATAACAGTTTAACAGCGGATGATAAAACACTTGGTTAAATAATAGCAGATGGCAAAATAGCTTGCTGTAAACTACCAGTAATGTACTGAGATTATATGGCTGGATTATTAAAATAGAGGCCAAAGTAAAAATTACAATAAAAACAGCAACTACAAATAAAAAAAATTAAATTCAGGTGTTAGACGCCATATTGTACCCTTCAATCACTTGGTTAAATCGATGTTTATACCCTTCTACACCGTTATTCGTTCTCGGCAGATCATCATTCACTGTGTCGTAACAAGCCCACAACTCGTTTATAAAATAAGGTGTACGTCTTCGTCGCCATCTGTTTAATACTGCCTGCCAATGTAATGTATCGTTCTTCTCCACGTTCTTCATATAATGTGGTAAAATGAGGCACAAGAACGTGCAAAAGAGCTACTAGTAGGCGAATATGAAAGGCAAATTCTGAATTATAATCATACCTTTCACCCAATCAGTGACCCTGCACTACGAATGGACTGATGAAATATCAATAATAAAAAAAACATTGATGACGTGGGTATTACTTGCTTAATCAGTGTGTGAAGCCAATGCATATTCCCTCACAACAGAGTTGCGATGAAGAAGCAAGCGCAACACTCTGAGCACTCCAAATAAACGGCGATACATTTATGTAGTTTTGTTAAGTAACCCTAGCAGAACATACACTTGTAATAGTGTCAACTTGTTGAAAGAATTCGGGCGCTGATTAATAAGCTTATGAACGCAGGTGAAGGACCAGGTTCTTGTAACAGTTACTACATGATCTTGTTGTTGATCTAGTTACTATATGATCTTGTTATTGTTGCTCCTATTGGAACAATTAGGCTCTCACCTGTAGATTGAACTAATGAACTAATCTTAAATTTTTGCTGCTTAAATGTGGATATTATAGCAAGCAAGGCCTTCTGAAAGTTATTTTAATGTGACTATAATTATCTGGCTGTTGTACTTGTAGGAACTTTTGCTTTTACCTAGAGATCGAACAATTAATGTGATTTTAAATTTTACATGGCTTAAAATGTAGGTATTAACAAAGGACAGATCCCTTTGAAAGTTATTTTAATTTGACTACAAGTTGTTGTTGTTGTTGTTGGTACTCTTGCTCTCATCTTGAGATCGAACCAATGACCGATTTAAATTTTGTCAGCTTAAAATGTAAATACTATCAAATCCTAGGACCATTTATAAGATATTTTAATATAACTGTAATGGTCATGTTTTTCTTTTGGGGACTTTTGCTATCACCTAGAGATCGAACCAATGAACCGATTTTCAATTTACATGAGTTAAAATGTCGGTATTAACAAGGCTCAGTGCCTTTTCTAAGTCATCTGAATGTGGCTACAATATCCGTGTTGCAGTTCTTGTTGGTATTTTTCGCTGTTACCTAGATATCAAACCAGTGAACCAATTAAATTTTAATTCCACAAAATGTAGGTATTAACAAGAACAAGGTCCTTTTGCCATCTTTTTCAACGTGACTACAACGTCAAGCTTAGCACGTATTCAACCTTTTACAATGGTGACCTAAAGGTCATAAATGTACAGTACACAATTCGGGCAATTGTCGTTTCGTTCTTTCTAAGAAAGAAGTATTTCCATTCTTACAAGGTCAGTTTTAATGTAGACCGGTTTGCTTCGTCAACGCTTTACCTTGTGATTTATGCATTCTTTGTTTCTTTTAGTGACCGGGTACTCAGCTGAATGAACCAGTTTAACATTTTTAAAACTCTTACCTCCGTAACTCTGTATTAACCAGGCTCAGGTTCTTACGTTACTTTAATTTGACTTTCAATTATTAATTTGATGTTGTTGTTGTTGTTGTTGTTGCCTTGTCGTGGCCTGACCTCATTATGTCACGAAAGCACGAAAGCTGTAGTAGAAGGACTAATCAGAACAGTTTAATATTACGAGTGCTTTGTGGAGACACAAATCCCGAATAATAATTTTTTTAATATAGCTACAGATGCATAATTTTACTGGAAGTAGTCTGGTGAAGGGAAATTAGAATCGAAATAATTTTTTTGCTCTCGTATAAATATGAATATGAAATATCTATCCTACGGTTTTAATTCTCATAATTATCTCTAATTTCGTTAATCTAATTTAGTTCTGATCATATTTATCTAACTAAGCTCAAATCTTGTTTATCCCTTTTATTTCAAATTTCGTTTATCTCCTTTAAACCAATCTCATTTTCTCGTGTTTGCCCATTTATGCCAAATCTTGTTTAGCTCGTTAATATTCAATCTATTTTTTCCCATTTTTCCCAACTCGCGTTTGTTTGATTTATCTCAAAAAGTATTCATATCTCTTATTTCAAATATAGCTAAGTAGTCTATCTGAAATTTCTCAAAGAAAAATAAGCGATATTAGTATTAAGAACACTTAAAGACATAAAATACGGATGTAAACCTTTTAAAAAATGTAACTTTCTAAAGGAAGACGTTCATGTAAACCACTAGCACTGCATTAATACGTATAAAGGAGGCCCCATCTTTTTTTTTAATGCTTACATCCTTATTTTATACACGTAAGCGGTTTTTAATACAAATAGTAGCCTATTGAGAATTTTTGCTTTCTTACCACAAAACGAGCTCCATGCCAACTTACGGTCAAAAGACCACACCACAGCTTTCTGCTTCAGTATTTATACAAAGGAAAGCTTTAATAACTTCTGAATGGTCGCCAACAAGCAAACCACAGATCTATACAGTATATCTCACTTAGAGGACGCTGTTTGCTTTCATTCTCGTTATGTGCCCATTTTAGGGAAGTGATTTCACCTTCCTTAATCGTCAGACTTTTCTGGAAACATTTGGAATTATCATGCCCATACCAGGGCAAAGACGTCATTTTCGTTATCGTCCGACTTTTAAAAAACACGAAGATGCTTCTCGGTTGGGATACGCTTCATTTGGTGTATCGGTGACATAATGAGGTCAGGCCTAATACGAAGTACCAATCCCGAAGCTAACGAAAATACAGGTTGGTTGACGAAATGCGTCGGGGGATTGTATTGTTGCACCAAATAAAGAAAAATATCATAAATTCTAAACATTCTAAAATCGTAAACTTCTAAAACATCGAAGACATCGTAAACATTGATGGGGCCAGTATACTGAAATCTGTTAATACGTTATGTCAAAACTTATGTCGAATGTAACGTTTTGTGGAACAGAAAACAAATTATCTCGCAGAATTCCACTTGTGCTTGTACGAAAGTGATAATTAAGAAAGGAGTTTCGTTCTAATACACACAGTTATCGATTTCCTAGAAATACTCGGGGTATATTACTAGGAAAAAGGCTTTTGGCCAATTGTAGGCGGAGCGAACAGATCTACATTTCAAACGTATATTTAGTTCTTATTGTAATGATTTGTTAATGCTCTTAAAAAATCTACGTGCAACTCACTCGCCTACGTTGGGCTCTTTGCCTTTTGGTGTAACGTACTGCTGCTCTATGCTGGGCTTCTTATTTTCGCTTTTTTTTCAAGTATAGGCTTACGCTTGGTATCACATTTTTTATATTAATAGGATTTCGTTTGCTCCAGCATTTAGCCATTGAGCTGTTTAGCTATTTGTAGCCTCTGTACACTACCCACCGCCATCGTCACCGACTAAATATAAAACGGCGCATAGCCACTGCTGTTTGAGTCACCGCCGTCAATGATTGTTACATTGTTTACTGCAACTGCAGTGTAAAGTGTAGTCTGTATATTAAAAAAAACAATTACGCATTTAACTGCAAGCCAAACAATCATTAGTACGATAGTTTTTAACGATAATCAAGTTTCAAAAGGTTCACAATGCTGCCGCTGGTGTAAAACTTGACACTCTAACCAACAAAAACGTTGAAGAACTCGCCTCTATTATGACCTGCAACAGTGATATCTATTATAATAATCTAAAAGTAATACTCATCACAATTCCCCCTGTGGGCTGGGGGTAGAATAAGCCCACCGTACCCCTGCGTGTCGTAGGAGGCGACTAAAAGGGAACCCAAGATCACAGTTTGCTAGTGTGCCAAGGGTCTGCGTGGCGGAGGGTTTTTTGTCCGTCTTGAACACTAGCAACCTCAACACTACGGTTTGCGAGTGCGCCTACGGTGTGTATGGCGGGCAGGTTTAACACCCGTCGCAAGCACTAGTCCGAAAGAGGTGAAGGGACATCCAGACAAACCGGGCCCGGGGTGGCTGCTTAGAGGATGTTTGGCAGTTTGAATCCCCTTTTGGGTTTGATTCCGATTTGCCCATGCTGGCCACTGGGCTTTTCATCCTCATCCCCCAGCATCTTGGCCGCGTGCTGCAACCTAGTAATCCGTGGAGGCGGAGATCCTGGCTTTCGGGCTTTGGCTCCTTATTCCGGAGGACGGGTGGCCTGGGCGAGCCGGCCTAAGGTCAATCGGCTATGACTTTTCGGGTTCTGTCGTTGTGGGGAGGCGGCTTGTGCTGTATCCATCTGCATCACGGACCCGAACTGTTTGGGTTATCGAGGGAGGTGGTGTGTACGGCTTCCTTGGTGGCCTCGCCTCTCGGCATGCTTAGGCTGCCACCTCACCGAGATAGACGGCGGTGTTAGCTTCCTGGTGCAGGGCCCTGGATATGCGGCTTCCGGCCCTGCATCACCCGAGTGCCGCGCGGGGTTTTCTTTTCTGGGGGGCGCACCGCCGCGACTTATTTTTGCTCTACATGGCAACTACTTCTACCCCCTCCCCCCAAAATTCTTCCCCTCCTCGCCGCACTAGCAAGCGCCAGAGGAGGGAACCCGAGATGGTTGGGCCTGGTGCCCAGTTACCAGACTTTCGTCAGAGTCGGGACCAAGTCCCGAAGTTCCTGGTGGTGACAGGCGAGGGCCGAGATGTTACACAACTCGGTCCGTTCGCTGTCCACAAAGCGCTGAAAGGGATCTGTGTTTCGGATCCGAAGAGTGTCTCTCGGCTCCGTGCTGGGGGATACCTTGTGGAAGTTGCAGACGATGGTCAGGCGAAGAGGCTTTTAAAAGCGAGTGCGCTGGGGTCATGCCCAGTGCATGTCGAGCCGCATCGTACTTTGAACAGCAGCAAGGGGGTCGTGACATGCTTTGATTTGAGGGGTCTCGGTGATGATGCCATCCTGGACGAACTCAAGTCACAGGGTGTTACGGCTGTGAGGCGTTTGACACGGAAAGGCGAGAATGGTGCCCAGCCAACTGACACCTTTTTCCTGACCTTTGATACGCCAGTTGCACCGCAGCACATTACTTCCGGTTACCTGCGCTTGAAGGTCAGGAGTTACGTTCCGAATCCGTTGCGGTGTTTCCGCTGTCAACGTTTCGGCCATACCAGCGGCTCGTGTAAAGGTAGGCCTACCTGTGTTTCCTGTGCTCAGGCAGCCCATGAAGGCGCTGACTGTGCTGGCCCGCAGCAGTGCGTCAGCTGCGGTGGTCAGCACCAAGCCTCTTCACGGGACTGTCGTGTTTATGTTGAGGAACGTCGAGTGCAGGAACTAAAGGTGAAGGACGGGCTTTCCTACTCGGAGGCCCGAAAGAAAGCCAGGCTACCGGCACCGGCAATGACTCGTTCTTTTGCGCAGGTGTGCAGTGCGCCAACGCCTGGCCCAGTTAGTGAGTCTGCTGATTTGGCAGATTTACGCTCTGAGCTCAAGTCTTTGACGATGACGGTGGGCAAGCTTATTACTTTGTTGACCCAGCAACATCCATCTCTGCAGGGTCTTTTGGGTCCTTCGGACCCGATTGCTGCCTTGCCGTCGACATCTGCCCAGCCTGCAAATGCTTCTGCTCCTGCTGCTGTTCCTGCTGCTGTAACTGTTCCCAAGCAGGATGGGGCTTCAGCTAAGCCTCCGCCTGCCCGGAGTGAACCACAGAAAAAGTTGAAGAAAAAGGCTCCTGCTGGTAAGGCCTCATCACCACCCGTGAGGACGTCGCCACCAGGAGAGAAAGTGAAACTGTCATTGAACGGCCAGCTTGCTGAGGGGTCCGTTGTGTCCCCTCAACATCTTGATACTACTTTGCCCATGGAACAGGGAGAGATTTCCTGTTCCAATTCTCCAGAACTTTTTCCTCCTTCCGAGGACAACTTCGTTCTGAACCTCACTCCATCTTTTGATTCGGGTGAGGATTCGGATGTTTTCGGATCGCCCGGAGGAGGAGTTGAGGAGAATGATTCAGTCTTCAGTCCGCCCTAATGCCTGCGCATGCCATCGTTCAGTGGAACTGCCAAAGTTATCGGACCCATGCCGAAGAGCTGCGGCTTCTTTTGTCACATTGGCGACCTCTGTGCTGCTGTCTACAGGAAACCTGCTTTAAGGCGTCAGATAATCCGGTTGTTCGAGGTTATTCTGTCTACCGTCTGGATGCTGACCCTGTGCCACGTGCAAATGGTGGTGTTGCAGTGCTGGTTCAACACTCTCAGCCGCATGCCAGTGTGCCTCTGCACACTAGGCTTCAGGCGGTAGCAGTTCGTGTTTCTTTACATTTGGATATTACTGTCTGTTCGCTTTATTTGCCACCGGATGAGGTCTTTGGGGTTGGTGACCTGGAGGACCTGGTCCGCCAGCTTCCTGCCCCTTATCTGTTGCTGGGCGACTTTAACAGCCACCATGTCCAGTGGGGGGGACCTCATACAGACAACAAAGGGAGGATCCTTGAGGAGTGGATGCAGAGGGGGTCTGTTTGCATCCTGAACGATGGAGCCATGACACACTGTAACCTGGCCACGGGCAATTGGTCAGCGGTGGACTTAGCCTTTTGCTCGCTGGCCATCCCAGTTCACTTCACTTGGGGTGTCACTGCCGATCTGCATGGAAGCGATCACCTCCCCATTGTGTTGTCCACAACACAAGGGGGTTCTGTGGCTGCCAGGCCAGCCCGGTGGGCGCTTAAACGTGCTGAATGGTCAGCCTTTGCTGAGGCTGCTGTGTTTCAGCGTGCAGTTGAGGACTTTTCTGATGTGGATGAACTTTCCACTCATTTCGCTGATGTGGTCCTTGCTGCTGCTCATGCTACTATCCCGCGTACGTCCACACAGCCGCGGCGGGTTCCTGTTCCGTGGTGGACGCCTGCTTGCCGGCAGGCCATTCAGGCCCGCCGGCGAGCGTTACGTGCATTCACGGTCAGCCCGACTACTGGCAACTTTGTAGCGTTTAAGCGCTGTCGTGCCCGTGCCAGGTATGTCATCCTTGAGGCTAGACGTGCTTCGTGGGCAGCTTATGTTTCGTCGATCACGCGCTCCACGCCTTCTCAGCAGGTGTGGCGGAAGGTGCGCCAGATCTCGGGGAGGAGCGTGCCTTCCCCGGTTTCACAGCTGAAGGTGGCGAATACCGTGATCTCTTCTGTGCCAGATATCGCCAATTGTCTTGCGTCTGCATTTGCGCGGGTCTCGAGTGATGACCATTATGATCCTGGTTTCCTCGGGATTAAGCGTAGAGAAGAGGCTCGCTTTCTTGACTTTCGCTCCGATGGGCTAGAGGAGTACAATTTACCATTTATCTGGCAGGAATTTGTTTCAGCTTTGTCCAAGTCGCATGACTCCGCCCCGGGGCCTGATGATGTTCACTATCAACTGTTGAAACATCTGACCCTTGCCTCCCAGCAGTTCTTGCTGGGGATGTTCAACCGTGTGTGGGCAGAGGGCTCTATTCCAGCAGCGTGGAAGACAGCAGTGGTCATCCCGATTGTAAAACCGGGCAAAGACCCTACTTCTCCTTCCAGTTATCGCCCAATCGCTCTGACTAGCTGTGTCTGTAAACTTATGGAACGGAGGGTCAGTGAGCGGTTGGTGTGGGTGTTGGAATCACGGGGATTCTTATCTGTGTCCCAGTGTGGCTTTCGACGGTTTCGGTCAACTATCGATCATCTAGTTGCCCTTGAATCAGATGTGAGGGAGGCTTTTCACCTGCGTCATCATCTGGTTCAGGTTTTCTTTGACTTGGAGAAGGCGTATGATACGACGTGGCGTTATGGGATTCTCCGTAATCTCTATAACTATGGCTTGAGGGGACAGATGCCACTGTTGACTTCTGCTTACCTCTCAGGCCGTTCTTTTCGCGTTCGTGTCGGGGCGACTCTTTCCCGCCCGTTTGTCTTGGAGAATGGTGTGCCTCAAGGAGGTGTTCTTAGTGTCGTCTTGTTTGCTGTAGGGATCAACCCCATTGCTCAGCAAGCTGCTGTTCCCCAGTCATTGTTTGTCGATGACTTCGGCCTGCGCTTTCGGGCAGCTCGCATGCAGACCTGCGAGCGGCAGCTACAGCTGGCAATTAACAAAGTCAGGACCTGGGCGGTAAGTAATGGTTTCCAGTTTTCTCCGGACAAGACTGTGTGCATCCACTTTAGCCGCCAACGAACACTGCACCCAGATCCTTGCCTGTACTTGGGACAGGCACAAATTCCAGTTGTCCCACAGGCACGTTTCCTGGGTCTGGTGTTCGATTCCAGGTTGTCTTGGCTTCCACACTTACGTCAGCTTAAAGACAAGGCTTTGCGGGCGCTTAACATCTTGCGGGTCCTGTCGGGCACTTCATGGGGTGCCGATCGCGCTGCCATGTTGCGCCTCTACCGAGCCCTTGTCCGCAGCAAACTTGATTATGCGTGTATGGTCTATGATTCGGCTAGTGACTCCACTGTCCGGATGTTGGACACTGTGCATCACAGTGGCCTGCGTGTGGCGACTGGGGCTTTTCGAACTTCTCCAGTGGTCAGCCTCTCTGCTGAGGCCTCGGAGCCACCTTTGGCCATTCGTCGGCGACAGCTTGCCATTCAGTATGCTGTGCGTTTGCGTGCTGTGCAATCCAGTCCTGCTTGGTCCATGGTTTTTGGGCCAGACTTGCGAGTCGGTAGACGCAGGGTGGGTAAGGGTGATTTCCGCGATAGGCTCCAGCAGTCCTGTCAGGAGATAGCCTTTGAAATGCCCTGCGTCTTGAGGCTTGGGAGAATGCCAGTTGCCCCTTGGCTTGTCCCAGGTGGCAGTTTCATTTTTGCTCTGGCGTCCCTCCCGAAGGGTTCCACTCTACCAGCAAGGTACTTACAGGAGTTCCGGCGGCTGAGTTCTCAGTACGCCGGTTATCAGCGCCTGTTTACTGATGGGTCGAAGTCCGACGTTGGCGTGGCGTGTGCTTGTGTGTGTAAGGGTGTAACGGTTGCCCATCGCCTTCCATCAGGTTATTCTGTGTTCTCTGCAGAGCTTTTGGCTCTTGGTTTGGCGGTGGAATGGATCCTTGACCTTCAGGGCACCCATTTCATTGTCTTTAGTGATTCCATGAGTGCCCTGGAGTCATTGGCGAATTACAATCCTCGGAACCCCTTGACACAACGTGTCCAAGCTTTGCTTTCCCGCTTGCCTGGCCAGCGGAAAACCGTGCTTTTCTGCTGGATCCCGGGCCATGTTGGGATAGCAGGGAATGAACAAGCTGATTCTGCTGCGAAAGGGGCCCTTTCTGGCCCTCTCGGCCAGCGGAAAACCGTGCTTTTCTGCTGGATCCCGGGCCATGTTGGGATAGCAGGGAATGAACAAGCTGATTCTGCTGCGAAAGGGGCCCTTTCTGGCCCTCTCGGTAGGGATCTCAGCCTTGTTCCCTCAGATGCCTTTCCAACTCTGCGTATGAGGTTACACGCTTTTTGGCAAACCTTGTGGGACAGACAGGACGGTAATAAGTTACGGGCCATTAAAGGCACTGTCGAGGAGTGGCACTCGGCGTGTCGCCGCAGTCGCCGTGAAGAGGTTGTGTTGGCCCGTTTGCGAATTGGTCACACCCGACTTACTCACTGTTTCCTTTTGCGGGGGGTTGACCCTCCTGAATGTTCTTGGTGTCGACGGCCACTTACGGTCCGGCACTTACTTGTTGATTGTCGCTATCTTGATGGTGTTCGTCGTCGGTTCCATCTTCCGCATGACATTGCGCGTCAGTTGGGCGATAAGTCTGTCCTCCTGTCCGGTGTTTTTCAATTTTTGCAGGAGGTACAGATGTATGACAAGATTTAGATTAGGGGTTTGAATAACATCACTGTAATGTGTGGTGCAGTGGCAACCCGGACCACTGCACTGTGACTGAGGTTGGCGCTAATGACCAAGTTGTCGACGCGCCATTAAGCCTCAATCCCCCCCCCCCCTCATCACAATTGTAGGTTAAAAATATGTTAGCTTTTATGCCTAGTTTTAGGTTTTAGGCCTAATTTTTTAGCGTTTAGGCATAATTTTTCCCTGGCGATTTAGTTTCGTATGTAGCAGCAAACAACTTGGGTTCGAGAGTTAAGCCTCTTCCTTCATGCAACACGGTTTCGGTTTTCAGACTTCACGTTACCGTGGCAACGATTAATCTTTAAACTATTTGATGCAGGCATATGATGGTTTCGTACTTTGGAAAAATACGTCGGGTGCTCTATACTTTCGTTTTATATTAACCGCTCCACCTTGATACGACGATTTCAAGTTACTTATTCGGGATTTCCATCGCTAGTGTAAACGCCACTTTCATCGCCAAGTTGAAGTGAATTCTCGAAGCGTTCTTTTTTCAAATGAAACTAATGTGTGTTCGTAATGGAATCCTTTTGTTTTTTATGTTTACGTTTCTTCCTGTAGTATTTAAATGCAACGATCAAATGTTATTATTTCATTCAGTCACGTCAAAAGGTTGTCAGGTAGAAAGAAGCTACCAAAATTTTATTTTCCGTGAATTTTAAAACTCACTTGACTACCACCAGCATGGTATATGCTTCGCCGGAATTCCTTAACTATTCACGTTTCCAAATATACAATGGTGAGTGTTAGAAATAAATTCGAAAATTTGTTATTTCTCCTGTATAATTGTTCAATTTACATCATTTTTTGGCTCAGCAATACTTTTTGGGGTATCAAGCATTGTACCAAATTTTCAGCCAATCTGATCTTTCTTTTGAGCTCCACCCAGACTAAAAAATGTGCAACCAACCAACCAACGAACCAACCAACCATCATTTTGCAATTTGGTGTCCGTTATAGGCTTCACTTCGGTCGCTCGCTCCACCAGTGACTGATAATCCATTACACTTCAACTCAAGCTTCATCTGATACGTAGTTGTACCTTTTTCATTTAACGACACTGCTGTTACAATGATTTGTGATATTCCATAGATCGCCATATGGTTTTGCTCTCTAGTCTGATGTTGTATCAACCATCCCGTCAGGCTATTCTGTGTTTTCTGCAGAGCTTTTGGCTCTCGGTTTGGCAGTGGAATGGATCCTTGGCCTTCAGGGCACGCATTTCATTATCTTTAGCGATTCCATGAGTGCCCTGGAGTCCTTGGCGACTTACAATCCTCGGAACCCCTTGATACAACGTGTCCAAGCTTTGCTTTCCCGCTTGCCTGGCCGGTGGAAAACCGTGCTTTTCTGCTGAATCCCGGGCCATGTTGGGATAGGTGGAAATTAGCAAGCGGATTCTGCAGCAAAAGGGGCCCTTTCTGGCCCTCTCGGAAGGGATCTCAGCCTTGTTCCCTCGGACGCTTTTCCAACTCTGCATCTGAGGTTACACGCTTTTTGGCAAGCCTCGTGGGATGGACAGGACGGCAATAAATTACGAGCTATTAAAGCCACTGTTGAGGAATGGCACTCGGCGTGTCGCCGCAGTCGCCGTGAGGAGGTGGTGTTGGCGCGTTTGCGCATTGGTCACACTCGACTTACTCACTGTCTCCTTTTGCGGGGGGGGGGGGTTGACCCTCCTGAATGTTATTGGTGTCGGCGGCCACTTACGGTCCGGCACTTCTTTGTTGATTGTTGCCATCTTGATGGTTTTCGTCGTCGTTTCCATCTTCCGCATGACATTGTGCGTCAATTGGGCGATAAGTCTGTCCTCCTGTCCGGTGTTTTTCAATTTTTGCAGGAGGTACAGATGTATGACAAGATTTAGATTAGGGGTTTGAATAATATCTCTGTAATGTGTGGTGCAGTGGCAACCCGGACCACTGCACTGTGACTGAGGTTGGCGCTAATGACCAAGCTGTCGACGCGCCATTAAGCCTCAATTCCCCCCCCCCCCCATCCCGTCTTTTCCTCTCATATGTTGAAGCAACTTTAAATACTGGAGAAAGTTTTAGATTTCATCAAAATTCTTGATTTCTTAGACGAAAGAATAAAATAAACGTGTTTTATATTCGAACTTACGGCCGTTTCAGCAGTAGTACGACGCTTTTGCAACACAGTCAAAAATAATAGGTAATCGTCAGAGTAATTGTGTAAGCTGTTTTTTTTTTTGGTTAATCCAATTTTTTTGCCCGGTGTTTTTATTGTCCGCTCTTCTTGGAATCTACCGTTTTGTCACACGATATAAAGTCGTGCAGCTAAGCCAATTAGTTGTGCCGCATTCAGTTAGAGTTGTTTTGTCGTCCATTATTTTTGCGTCAATATCTTTATTCGGATACTGCACGAAGGTACAAAGCGTGCGCGACCGTCTCACAGTCTCCTTTCAGCTGCCTTTGCATTACCCTACATCTCCTTTCAAGCATTTTTAAACAACCAGTTTGGATTTTTGTAAAGGACATCATCACGTTAACTTTATGAAACCAAACCAAACAATTGCAAAAAACCTAAATATCCGTAATGTTTTATTAAACCAGTCATGAAAAAAAACATAAAACAAGATATAGAAACCAAGGAGACAATAATGCTAAAGACGTACCCTTACGCATTGCACATCACTAATTGACACTGCAAAGAAAATAAACCAATTACGCAACAGCAGTCTGTGGACGAATCTTGGAGGAATCCTGCCTCCCTTTCCTTCTTTAAATATTTTAAATTTTGCTTTACAAATTCTAAGTGTGCGTACGTTGTTATTAAAACTTGAAAGAAAAACGTGGAGCCAAACCTAGCAAAAATAAAACGTTTTTTGTAGGATTGCTCTATTAGTTTTGGTCCGTACAATTTTTCGGATTAGGTGCAAGATTGGGCACTTAGACTCAAATTTCGGTACTTTGTAATTGTAAGTGTTAGTAATAACATATTTTAATTCTGTTTTCTTATCTTGTCTGCTTTATTAATGTTATATTTTTTTTATCAAGAATTGACAGGGGAATACGTTAGTATAATTGTGGTGAAGCATCACGCTAACATATCGCCATACTAAAACTGTGGCAGTAATATAGTTAATCTGAGAACCTGTTACATCGCCGTAGGTTAATTTAGATAATCTAAGCTTTTGCCATGTGTTAAAGTTGACAACCCACACTTTTAAAAACAACAAAAATTTTACAACATGCAAAAAACTTGATACTTGATAGTTACTTTATTTATTCAACAAGATAAACATCCCGAATACAGAATGGCAAAAATGATTTTTTTTATTTATAATAACAGGAGGGTATCAGGCAAAAGTCATCAAATGAACAAAACAAGTATACAGGGTGTTCGGAAATTGGTGTCAAATATTGTGAGGGTCCGCTGTGTGATCAAAGATAAGAAGAAAAAGTCCTATAAACATGGGTCCGGAAATGCACCAGTCTTTAGAGTGGGGGAAGAGAGGAGTAACTGCTTTGGTCTTGTACTTTAATGAAA
>JAHWFP010218110.1:115280-181289 GCA_023313725.1 Lithobius niger | reverse complement strand
AATCGAAAGTAGTACTGTACTTTCGATTGTTTTCAATCACACGATGTGTTTTTTCTACAATTTGTTTCATTAAAGTACAAGACCAAAGCAGTTACTCCTCTCTTCCCCCACGTTTGATCCCCCCCCCCATAAGAAAATTACCTCTCCCTCTGATAAGTTGTGCGACCCAATACTGTATTATGAAGTACTGAAATACCAGGTATGATATGGCACATATCCTGAGTTTGGAATGGAAACGGTGAATCATTACGAGGTATTTAAGAACTGTTTACCCCAAACCTGGCGGGGGGCTGTAACTAAAGACTGGTGCATTTCCGGACCCATGTTTATAGGACTTTTTCTTCTTATCTTTGATCACACAGCGGACCCTCAAAATATTTGACACCAATTTCCGAACACCCTGTATAACTAAACAAAATGTTAGAAAAACAAAACTGTTATACAAAATAATAATAATGATGACAGGAATTGAAAAAGAAGACTGAAGTATCGATCTGACAAATACGCCTTTGGCACACCAAAAAAATTTTTGAAAATAATGATTGTAAATATACTGCTAATTTCTTCGTAATTCTGTTTGGAATCGCGGAATGCTAAAATCTAGGAATTCTATGTGTTGGTACTAGAAGTACTCGCAATTTTAAAATAATTGCAAGAGCAAAGTGGTCAAGTGGAGGAAAAATCTATACCTGCACTTTATCGTTCGGCAGCTAGTTTAGAAATACGAACAATTTAAGAGACATTGAAAAGTTTGAACTGGCAAAATGGATTTCTGTTGGTAACAAGAACTTAATGAAACGATTTTGTCAAACTTCAAGTTTGGGAATAGAAACAAATTATTTCACACCCCACTGCCCTACTTAAGAACAGACCTACCAGATGAAAAATCCAGCTAGTTAAGCAAGCGTTTGAAGTAAATTTTAAGGAAGTGCCTTTAAAAATACCTAAATTTTTAGATACTTTGCTAACAGTGTATAACGTGTTACAATATTGTATCAGTATTGCATATTGTACTGATACAATATTCCTACTATTGTATCAGTAAAAATATCTATACAAATATCTTTTATAAGATAGGAACGATTTAGTAAATTACCATCTAAATAATAAGTAAAAGAGCACTGGTGACCTGGCTTAATTATACGAAATAGTGTGACACTTGGTAATATTTCATTTCAAACAAGTTTACTTCCACTAAGAGCAAACACCGTCAATGTTTTCTGGAATAACTGTTTATGAAACTCACTAGCAATTTATGGTGCAACTTTAAATTATTAGAGAAAAGAAGGACTAAAGAGAATTTTACTGAAAATATTTGGTCATTATAAAAATAAGAAATAGTAAAAGTCCTAAATGGGATCCTTGTGGCAAACTGGGTATACTGTAAACAAAGCATAATAAAGTCCGTTATTAAGTTAACTAAAGTAACAAAGACCTAGCTTAATAAGTAACAAAAAAGCCAAAGCTGCAATGGTTTTTTTTAAATTAATATCTTCTGACTGCCAGAGTAGAATGCTGTGTATAGCATATCCATTTGCGCGGAATTTTCGATAGCACTAGTTAAATCATTGCTGAAAACTGTTAAATTTGTAATAGTTAAACAAGCGGGGGAAAAGTCATGTTGACTTGAAGAATATGAAGGGTAAAATGTTATGCTTATCAATGGATGGTTTCCAAGTTTTCGCCATAAATACTTGAAAGTAAAATTGTTCTGTTATAAGAAATTTCTGATTTCCTACCAGTTTTAAAAATATGGATAATTAGTTTCCGTTTCCAAAGAGAGGGAAATACTCGATCAGCAAGAAATGACCGAGTATAGATTCTATGATAGGACAATCACAGTTCATTATAATAATTTGGTTATTAAAGAGGCTGCGATTATATCACAACCACTGGCTTTATTTCTTTTCATTTGCAATAATACACTAATACTGCTTTCTCGAGAAATGGAATTCAATGGTTCATAGCTCTAGCCGAAGATGTCCTCATTAGCACTCTCATCAGAAAAGGAAATATAAACGGATTCTGCAAACATATTTAGAACATCAGAAGTGCAACTAGATGATGAATTTTTGTTCTGAATTGCTGACGGGAAACCACATCCTTTTTTTTTTTTTTGCTTTTAAAACATATTTATTCAAATCATTTTTAATTATTTTTTTTACATTGTTGTCTGAAACACGAAAATGTATCTTTCCTTTAGATTGACATTTTTTATGTTTTGTGGCTGCAAATTTTTTTCTGAGCAAATTTCTTTAATTCTTTGGAATACCAAATTGGATATATAAAACTCTTTTACTTGTTACATTTTTTTTGGTTGTTTTGCTTATAACAGCCAAAAGTAAATCGTACAAAATAGAAACCATTTCATTCTCTCCATCACACGAATCGATCAAATTTCAGGGAGAAAGATTTACAGCTTTTTAGATTATCGTATTTGTTTAACTGATGTTTAAACAAGATTCCTTACTTACAGGCATTGTGTTAAAATTATTCTGTAAACACAATTTAATATTTAATGCTAGATGGTGGTGGTCCTGGCAAACTAAGGAATCTCGGGAATGCTGCACACTTAGAAAAATCATTGTTGAAAAACGATAGAAGTTTCACAAATAAGAAAAAAGACTTGATTACTGTACACACCAAAACAACACCAAAAGTTATGGGCACATTCATAGCTATCGATATCTTTCATACTTAAACAGGAAAAAATTGCATAACATTGGACCAACATACCATGCTAACCCGGAATTACCATTGCATACAAAGTGGCCAAACGGTTTTCCGGCCATATGAAAACTATTGAAACTTTCGTATGTGCCTAAAATTAAAACCCAAACCGTTAGAAATAATTACACAATTAAACTTGAAAGTATATTTGTAGTATATATCAGGGTAGGGGCACACGATAGGGTGCAAATAACGCATTCTTTAATAAATAAATCAATATATGTTTAACCACTTAAGGTGGTAGGCGAATGGAAGGGTAGGGGAACCACTAACACCAAGCCTAAAAAAAAAAGGATATTGTGTAGAAAGAAGTAAACAGGAAAAATGTATGTAGAATGGCCTAGAACCAACGTGCAAAGAAACCTGTCCGTGACCAAATTCAATACTCACGCAAGAGAAACCGAGAGAGAGACAAAGTTTTCAAGCAACGTTTAAAACCCGCAACAGTAGACGCGGATACAACCTCCTCAGTCAAAGAATTCCACGCAGGCACAACCCAGCAGCGAAAAAATTTCGCCTAGAATCAATTCTGGAAACCAAATGGGGCGTAACTTGAGTGAATGTCCACTGGTGGAAGAGGAAAGGCTGAGCTCGAAAAAGGATAGATCGACTGCGAGAAGACTATTTAGAATTTTAAAGGTTAATATTAAATCTCCCCAAAGTCGGCGTAATTCCAAAAGGTCCAAAGCGAGCCTACGCAGCCGGTCTCCAGCTGACAAACCACGCAGAGAAGGAATACTCCTGGTAAATCTGCATTGAACAGTTTCAAGTTGATCGATGTCAGACAGCAGGTAAGGAGACCAAACTGGACTGGTATACTCGGGCAGGGGCCTTACATAGACCTTGAAAGCCCACACCTTTGTGCGAATATTTCCAGAAATAAAGCAACGATTTACAATTGCAAGGCGTCTGAGAGCAAGGGCAGACGTTTTCTGGCAGTGGACAGTCGACTTTAGATCTGCGGTGAACCAAACACCAAGGTCACTAGCCTCAGTCACATCGGGCAAGTGTTGATTTTCAAGAAAGTAAGGTAGATTAGTATTTTGACGCCCAATATGAAAAGAGGACCATTTCGAATCAGCAATCGGAAGTTGCCAGGTAGCCGCCCATTTCAATTCATGATTTATCTCGGAGGAAAGGTCCAGACTATCTTGAACTGTAATAATGGTATTTCCAAGTTTAAGATCGTAAGCAAATTTAAAATTATCGATCGAAGGATTGATGCAGGTTAGGTCACTTACGTAGATTACAAAAATCAGCTGACCTAATAAAGAGCCCTGTGGGACCCCACTAATAACTTCAGCAGAGGTAGATAGGGTCTATGGCAGAAAAGGTTACCCCATTTGAAATAAGGAAACTATGAATTAGCATTATTATCAGAGCATCGTTTAGCCTCGCAAAGAAATATGATTCGGCCCCATTGTTAAATTTCATAACAAATTGGGATGCTGTTCAAAATTATGAATTTGTGCTCTGCAATTCACTGAAACGAGGATTATCAAATTTATCGTTTGTTTTATCGTTTTTTTCCTTTTATTGTGAGAATGTCTCATAGTTTTCATGCTCACATTTAAATAAGAGACTAGAATCCACGAAAACGAGGAATCAAGTAGCCAAATTTATGGCCAGCAATGCTTTAACACAATGATAAAAAGTATAAAAATTATAACAAAATGATAAGAAAACTGGTTTGTTGATTTCCCTGAGTGACATTTTGTTTTAATAATTAATTGTGTAATACAAATGTGGTGGCCAAAATCCTTAGGGAAACACCATTTAAACTCTTAAAATCTTCAAATGAAACGTCAAAGTCTGGGGTATATAAATCCGATTACTGTTTAAAAAAAACTCTTAGCAAGTTCCACAGTACGTACCTCACTAAATCTTGTCTCGCTTCTTCTTCTAATATATTATGATTGTGATTGTTTATGTTTATGTATATTTTGCAGATAGTCGACATTGGTGCTATGACAATGACCATGACTGTTCAGCGTGCTCCTGTCGTAGAATTTTCATCGTACCTGACGCTTAATTACAACGTTGGAGTTATGCGAACACCAAAGTACTCAAGTCGAACGTGGGATTTTTTAGTTTACTTGAAGCCTTTTTCCATAGTGGCTTGGATTATGTATAGTTGTACATTAACAGTTTTCTATCTGGGGATGATGATGACAAGAACACATATGTCCGAATTTAACACGTTTAAATTATTTTCTACAAGGCTCAGCTCTGTTGCATGGGAATTTGTCACTGCTGTCCTACGCCAAGGTTGGTATGTTTAAAAATAAGATACGTCGACATTAACAATGAACAAATTTTCTGATCTTGTTTCCAGGAGTGAAGGCAAGATGTTGACTCCGTAGCATTGAACATCCCCCCCCCCGTGGTTTAAATACTAGCCATAGAACTCTTAAAGGGCACCTCTAATAATAATAATACACGGCTTCAACACCTATCTACGTGGAAGAGCGCAGCACCACCATACATCAGAATGTTGCCTTGTAGGTAACCCTAGCACGTAGAGTGCCTAACTTGGATTGTTAAATGTACCCAGGCCCAATTTTTTTTCTGTAATATAATGATCATTATGTTTGGATTCTTACAAGTAATATAAAATTGGTGCCCTCTAAGAGCATTATTCCCTAAAAAATCTAAATATAATTACGAGTTAACTCGTCATGCTGGCTGGAGAGTATTAGTAGCTCTAGAACCGCTAGTGCTTCTGAATGGAGCTTATCTGTACTGCATGCATTTATGTTACATTTTTTGAAGCTTTCTTAGTATTTTTTATTGTTGACTTATATATTGTCTAGACGAACATTGTTATAAAACTTTGTTATAAAACAATTGAAAACACTACTGAGTTTGCTTATATTGTTTACGAGACTAAAGGCACGCAAAACGTCATCTACTGAGCAATGACATCAGCAACGAAAATCCATAATTATCTTTTCGTGACACATTCTGGCATCTTGTGATAGTATTCACGCTGCAAAAACGTTTTTCATTTTGAATATAAAGCATTCTGAATGGCCCAACACCTTTAGATTAGCTTTTACTATGTTCAACCATTAAAAAACAAGCATTGAACAGGACAGTGCATATGACGAGTTAACGTGTCATCGGTACATTACAGCTAAACTGCATGACGAAAACTCGTCATGGGCACTCAACGTGCTGGCTGCAGCATTTGGAAAAGGTGGAATGATAATACTTAAGTTCTTTAGGATGATATCCCAGGGCCTCCCGTCGAATTGAAATCAAGAGCGTGTCACAGCAAATGTATATCATCTGGATTATGAGTCATTACGTACGACAAACTTATCAGTGGGCTTTTCCGATCCCAGTATAGGCAAGTTGGCCAAAAAGTGAAAGATGACTGAGTGAAAATGAGAAATATGACAGCTAGTTTGCCTCCACTTGGCGTACAGTAAACATGAAGGGAAAATCCCGACCATAAAAACAAACTCCGGGAAAAACAACTTATTACTGAACAGTTTTAGATACAAACTATTCCCAATAGTGCACAGCTCTAAAATCACGACGTTTTGGGGGTCAGTGCATCCCCTTATCAAGTGCAGAAAATCAGTTCAAAGATTCCGTACATTATCAAAATAAAACACCGGAAAATATCATGTTGATAGTAGACACACAGGCTAAGGAGCAAAATTTTTTACGCAAACAAGAACCAGTGCTTTGCTGGACAAAACAGTACATGGAGTAGAGAAACAAACAAGAAGACAACTTCTTTCCTTGTGAGTGCAGGTTGGAATTAAGGCAGAGTGGTAACATGCCAATTATATTTACTCCAGATGAGCGCAGGTAGGTGTATGGGGTTGAATTAAGGTTCTGAACTGGAAGAAAACCAACTTGTAGCTTTTAATATTTTTATTTTTACGGAAAATGTGATTGTGAACAGGTGGTTGTTGCGACAATATTATAACAGTTTATAGGTTAGTTCCGAATCTGAGCTGTCTTAGCTCTTACGATGGCTACTAATACCTTGGTAAACAAGTGAATTACTGATAATCTTTAAGGTTATATTTCGTTGATGGACTGCAATTCTTTCAGAAAGGTTTCTGTTGTGTCTCTCCCACACAAGCAGCTGTGCATTGGTTGGAATAATACGAACCACATTTTTGATGTAGAGCATTTTTCATCCAATTTATTGACTATATTTCTAGGAATAACGTCTTGCTTAAGATCGGGATGGGAGCAGGAGAAAGCCCGATATAATTGGATACAAACACTTGCCGAATACGTTCAGTAATGCAAAAAAAGTATGACATCTTTGGGGGTAACTTCTGCTCTTAGTTATGGGATGCAGGTAACACCGAAACATTGTGTTTTTTTTTTAAAGGAAGAAAATCCAATTGGCTCAGAAGAGTTAAATAAATATAGTATATGCACTCCTATTTAAATTACCTTTGGGACTTAAATGTCAGACTGCCTGAGCGAGGAATAAGTGTCCCCCCAGTTGTGATTGGAAAGCGATGTTTATATGTAAATGTGCATGTTATGCTGCCTGTCGTCGCTTCCCTTTAAGCCATGTCAGTATGGTTTAGCGGTAGCACCTCGGCCTTTGGTTTCAAAGGTTATGGGTTTGATTCCCCGCTCAGGCAGTCTGACGTTTAAGTCCAAAAGGCAACTTAAATATGTTTGCATCTGTATTTATTTGTGTTTTTGTACTTATCTGCGCACTTTTGGGCTAATTTTATATCTTAGACCTACTACCAGTGCTTGTTTTGGTCTTTTATCTTACATCTTGTTATCTGTAGAGGTAGGCATAACAATTCCATTAATAGTTTGTAGTTTAACCCCTTACAAGAAATACGAAAATAAAGTAAAAGATAAACTAATGCAACGGGTTAAATGCTGCCTATGCAGTTTCCTTTTGATCGTCTAAGTACGGCTTAGCAGTACAGCTTCGGCCTTTGGTGTCAAAGGTAGAGGGTTCAATTTCGATTCAGGCATCTCATCTTTTAATTTCAAAAGTCAACGGAATTCGGTTTGCATCTATATCTATTTAAAACTAAGGCAATGGTACTATGACCTTAATGTAGCCATGCATAACCTGTTGTCATTGAAGGCTAAAAAGCTCCACTTCGTTTTCAGTTCCACATTCCTAATCTTTTCTATACTTTGTTCCACAATATGTTTTCAGAAAACACTGTATGACGCCGCGTTTTCTTCCATTACGAGTACAAAAAATCCGTAATCATCCAATTTGTAAACTCTAACAGTAACTTCGTTGAGTGTACAAGTGTGATATCCACCAGTTTTTGCACTCTTAGTGGAAGGAAACGAGTCGTCATCTAGTCAGTTTTCTGAAAACATAATGTGGAACAAACTATAGTATGGTTGATAAATGGTTGATCATGGGTGACTATTCATTAATTCACATTCCCTGTTTTATTTAGGTACGGTAAAAACAATCTTTAAACTCGGGCCGAGCTGAACGATGATTATATGTACAGTATATAGTTATCCGATGAATGCATTTCTTGAGGGAAGGGGGGGGGGGAGATGAGGCTTAATGGCGCGTCGACAGCTTGGTCATTAGCGCCAACCTCAGTCACATTGCAGTGGTCCGGGTTGCCACTGCACCACACATTACAGAGATATTATTCAAACCCCTAATCTAAATCTTGTCTTGAGGGAAGGGGGAGGGTGAAGTAACGTCTACTGTTCACTGAAATACTCGTTACACCGCTTTCAAAATGGTAATATGTTTTAAGCAGTGTGAGTTGGTGGAATCGGTAGGCAACATCCAAGGCAAATCAGCTGTGAGAACAGTCTTACATAATATAAAAATCACAACTATACGCTTCTTTAAACCCCAATTAATAATGTCATTGCAGGTGAACTAACTACAGAATATCGTTGGTCCTACAAATGTTTACACTATGTGGTCGTCGTATTTGCTACAGTAATTAGCATATATCACATCAGCTTGTTAACTTCGTTTCTCATAGTTAAAAAAAGTCCTAAAGTCTTCAACGACTTAGACGAAGTTTTAGACGGTGGCCAACACGGAATTGCATCGCTTGCTCAGTCAGCGGGTACCGAAAATTTACTGGTAAGTTTCATTTTGCATAAGTTTGCCCTCTTCCTCGTTCCGTTGGTTTTTTCCCTTGTCACTGTTCACAATAATTAATGTTAGTCATGGTGACGTTAAAAAAATTTTTTTTTCTTAATTTTCACTTATAAGTGTTGAGTTGGTTATTAGCGTTGCTAAGTAACACGATGAAACTGAACAGAAACTGCATTTATCTGTTGTGTTTGAAATTGTTGCATTTATTATTACTCAAAGTTTTATTGATAATTATTTGAAGAAGTCAAATAGTTTGATAATCCCTTTCGCATAAGATGACTTTTCGAGTACACCACAAATCAGAAGGAATCTAGACATATGCTAGTGTGTCGCGCCAAGCTAGGCAACAATCATTACAACAAACATCACATGAATTCAATTGTCGAGGTTGTAAACCATTGTAGCGCGGCGCCATAGTGTCAGCGTCTTATATCTTGAAGCATAGTTGGGCACATTTCAGGTACTTGAGGGAAAATAATAATGCGGCACAAATGCTTAAATTGTGTTGAAATCAAGAGCAATGACCCACATGACAAAAATTAACTCGTGTAGGAATGCCAGCTAAGCTGCTTTCAATGCAAAATCTGACCCTCAATAACGTTGAAAATGTGTAACTAGCTAGCTAGCTAATTGTAGTCCGCTCATCCCCATGTTAATTTCGATAGGGTGATTATTCATCGATACTGAGATAACGGGAAGGCTTCCATCTATGAAATTGGACGAATGGCTGCAGTACAATACGAATTGCGCACCTTTTATGGTTTGGAACCTAGGATGGAGTGGGATAGCACGTAAGTACAGAAATATTGTTATAACCATTGTTAGTATTGTCGGCTTCGTCTCTCATTGGACAGCCAAAGTTCGGACAAAGACGACGTGTATACTGACGTACGTGCCTAGACACACACTAGTGTAGAACGATAAACCTAAACAACGTTGCTAAAGAAATTGTATTCACGTCACATTCCCGAAAAATAAACCAACTCTAAAAACAAAGCAAAATAAACAAAGACAACAACTGGTGAAGAGGACCCCAAGTTGAGAGTGGTTCGGCCCTTCAAAGGAGTGATATCAACACACCAAAACTAACGAAATTACAACAAATTACAACAAAAGTAAAACCAACCCAAAAACCTATAAAGAAGTGACCAACTTGAGAATGGTTCGACCTATAGGCAAAAGGTAGTAGCAAATTGTTGAAAACCAATTTCTTGTTGACATGCCACTTTATTACACATCTGGACGGTAGTGGAGTTGAGTTTATACACAATTAAAAAAAAAAGACTGATATATCACAAACCAAAACTGGTAAAAGGGGTCGCTAAGTTCCGAGTGGTTCGGACCTTCAAAGGAGTGATACTAACACACCAAAACATTTGCCAAGTTCATCGCACCGCTTAATAGTTCGAAGGTTAAATGAAAACTTGAACATTGCTACCGAAAGTAGCAATGTTCTAGTTCCGCGAACCTTGTGAGGGGTTCCTTTTGACCCAAAGCAAATTGAGTAACAGGAGCCCACTTGTCATAGTTGCCGGTTACCGACCATTTGTACGACGGTTCCGATCCCACGATAATGATACATAATATGAGACTTTTAAAAAGTTTAAAATTCATTGAATGATGCGAAAGCACTGGACACCACTAGCGTAGCTTACATTAATCTAAACTTAATCGATTGTAGTAGTAAAGCATTAAAAAGAAAGTAATGAGTAGCTCAATAGTCAGCATGGTTTAACGTCAACAGAAGCAATCTATCGGAAGCCAACTACCATGAAAAAAAATCTTCCTTCCAGGATTGTCTGATTGTCTGATGAGGGCATTTGATGGGGAGATAGGTAACATCGATTACGTATTTTCCCCTCGCTATTTATTCCCTAATGGAAATTCTAAAGGAACAAATTCTTGGACCATTACCCACCAAGTTAGGCAACAAACATCACATCAATTCAATTTTCGAGGTTGTAAACCATTGTAGCGCGGCGCCATAGCGTCAGTGTCTTATATCTTGAAGCGTAGGTGGACACATTTCAGGTACTTGGGAAAAAATAATAATGCGGTACAAAAGCTTAAATTGTGTTGAAATCAAGAGCAATAACCCACCTGACAAAAATTAACTCGTGTAGAAATGCCAGCTAAGCTGCTTTCAATGCAAAATCTGACCCTCACTAACGTTGAAAACGTGTAACTAGCTAGCTACTAGCCCATCCCCATGTTAATTTCCATAGGGTGATTATTTATCGATACCGAGACAATGGGAGGGCTTCCAGCTATGAAATTGGACGAATGGCTGCAGTACGATACTAACTGCGTACCATATATGGTTTGGAACTTAGGGGTGTAACGAGGATGGCGTTGGATGGCGCGTAAGTACGATATTGTTGTTATAACCATTGTTAATATTGTCGGCATCGTCTCTCATTGGACAGTCAAAGTTCGGACAACGACAAGTGTATACTGACGTACGTGCCTAGACACACACTAGTGTAGAACGATAAATCTAAACAACGTTGCCAAAAAAATTATATTCACGTCCCATTCCCGAAAAATAAACCAACTCTAAAAACAAAGCAAAATAAACAAAGACAACAACTGGTGAAGAGACCACCAAGTTGAGAGTGGTTCGGCCCTTCAAAGGAGTGATATCATCACACTAAAACTAACGAAATAAAATAAATTACAACAAAATAAAACCAAACCAAAAACCTACAAAGAGGTGACCAAGTTGAGAATGGTTCGGCTTATAGGCCAAAGGCATCAAATTGTGAAAAACCATTTTTTTGTTGACGTGCCACTTACACATCTGCTCGGTAGTGGAGTTGAGTCCAATACACAATTTAAAAAAAAAGGACTGATGCCATGTCAAAAACCAAAACTGGTAAAAGGGACCGCCAAGTTCCGAATGGTTCGGCCCATCAAAGGAGTGATATCAACACACCAAAACTTTCGCCAACTTAATCGCACCAAATAATACTTTGGACGTTAAATGAAAACCTGAACATTACTACCAAAAGTAGCAATGTTCTTTTCATTTAACCTTCGAACTATTAAGCGGTGCGATTACTTGGTAAATGTTTTGGTGGGTGAATATCACTTCTTTGAAAGGCCAAACTATTCGGAACTTGGCGGCCCCTTTTACCAAGTTTGGTTTGTGATATGATAATTTCAACTGGACCAATACCTCCAGTTGGTGCTTTCAATTGATAACTGGACCAATACCTCCAGTAGATATTTTGAACCAAACCAGGAACCAATGGTAGAATTTTTTCAAATGGACCAGTAATCCCGTAAGAAATGTGTCGTCTACTTGTGAACTGGTTAACTTTACCAATACAACCAATAAATATTTTCAACTGAACCAATCCCTCCAATAGATATTTTTAATTGAACCATAACTAACAGTAGAATATGTTCAACTGGATCGGTAACTCCAGTAAGAAATGTTTCAACTGGTGAATGGCTAACTGTGAACTGGTAGACATTTTCAACTGAAATGGTTCTTTTTATTGGTGAACTAGTTAGCTGTGCCAATACAACCAGTATAGATGATCAACTAGATCACTACCTCCAGTGTATATTTTCGACTGGCCCAGTATACAATAGCAGAATAAGTTCAATTAGACCAGTAACCTCCGGTAAGAAATGTTTCGTCAACCGGTGAACTGGTTAACTGGACCAATACAAGCAGTAGATATTTTTAACTGGACCAGAAACCAACGCTACTGTCCCAGTTCAGTATGAAATGTTTCTTCTACTGATGAACTGGTTAACTAGATCATTACAACCAGGAGATATTTTCACTTATACCAGTAACCAAGAGTAGAATCTGTTCGATGGGACCAGTAACTCCGGTAGATTTTTTCAACTGGACCAATACCTCCAGGCTATTATCAAATGGACCGGTAACAACTGTCAATGGCATTTAACTGGACTGGTAATTAACAGTAGAATATAATCATCTGGGTCAGCAACTCACATAGAGCACACGTTCAAAATTTCCGAATGTGCAGAAAGTAATTTAGTACTGGGTAATTTGGTGACTGGGATGACAGGGTCAATGCAAGCTAAGCGGGTCGGCTACAAGTTTTCTATTTTATATCTCAGTATTTGTTTTCTTTGAACTGCCTTTGCACTGTATGAACAACAACCTGTTGAATTCTTGGAAGCTGCCGACGAGATCGATTTGGGCGCAAAAGTAAATCCCATGAATAACTGTATGGGAAACTCGTGTCTTGTGCGTCGAACCTGAAGTGCCCAGGGCTCCCCAAAGCCTAAATCCAACGCTGGTGTAAGTCTGTGGCTCAGATATTCACGTTTATGAAATCTAGTATATTTACTGACAATTTCAATCTCTCCTGGCTCAAAGAAATTAAAGAACTAGCAATGAACCAAGTATGCTGGTTAAAGGGGTTAACGTCATTACCAGCCTTTTCTTGGTTTAATGATATCACTAATTTCTAATGCAGACCGTTTCTGGAAACTTGGCAGTTTTGGTGTTGGATGTGATATTTAATTACTTTTTATTTGCAGAGAGCAACATCTGGAACATTTTTAAGAGTTGGAAACAAATTGAGAAGTGACCCAGACAGTCTTGTCAAGTCGAACGAATTAGGATTTAGGAAGGTGCTAACAGACGACTATGTATATTTTACTTCCTTGTTAGTCAATGCCCGTCCAGAAGTTTCTAACTCCAAGTGCTCAATGCTAATTTTGAAGGAACGCTATAATAGACACACTCAACATTTAATTTTTGCTAAGAACTCTCCTTTGGAAAAGATTGTTTCACTAAAGTAAGTACAACCACCTGAAGAGACATGGATTTTATTTTCAGTAGCAAGTCGAACAAATTGCGATATCACGTATTTATAGTAATAGGTCTTACACAACCCTAAATATGATAAGAACTGAAAAGCGTCTAAGACAAATATTATAAAATATTGTACAGGAAAGAATTAGAAATGTCATTGTCAAGAAACTATCTGGACTAAACGGTCATTGTATTTAGCAGATATTTTAAAAATTATTTTTCGGATCGAATGGGAGAATGGGAGAATGTAATTAAAAATATTTAACTTTCAAATAAATTAGGTTCAGAGAAATGACATCGAGTGGCCAGAAGTGTTACCCCAAGCTGAAATTTGTAATTCTTTCCCAATAGAGCACAAAGCTGTATGTAATTTGTCAGGTGTGTTACCTGAAAAGGCAGGGCGGCTACCTGCGTTATGCAGTACCTGCCAGGACTCTGGGATTTTTATGCACCCAACTGACGGACCCCTTGGTATAAACTAGTTCAAATAACGTCTGTGACAATTTACAACTTCGCATTACCCTCTAAGGCTACTTCTGTTTAGTAAGATTGTTAATTGGGTAGAGTGTGGTTCGGTCATACGGGCTAAAATGGGCATTCAACTTCGATGTATCTTGCAAGTTGGAGATATGGTATTAGGATTACCAAGGGCGAACATAGGCGCATTCTAAATGCGTTTAGAGGTTCTTGAATCTTTTAACCCGATGGTACCACAAAAGACGACTAGAAGAATAAATAAGTGTGAGATCATGAACAGTTGTCCATCCGTATCTTATTTCATTTTGTCAGGTTGAAGTAGGAGGTTCTAATTCTCGAATCGTGCAATAATTGTCACTCACTTTTGTTCCAAGATTACTGTTTGTAATATAATTACTATTAAAGATGTTGATCAACGCTAGATCGTCGTTTCCTAATTCCAGGCATGAGTCATCTTTGCGAATGTGAAATCCTGCGATGTAGGGTACATAAAACTCGGCTATTCGTCTATTCATGTAGTTTACTACGTGATTTTGTATTCTGATTGGATAAACAACAACGAAGTTATACTAACTTGTCTTCTCTGCCTGGATGCAATGTCAATTGGATTTAGTCCTTGCCAAAATGGCGGACGGTGACTCCATATTTTTTTCTCAGTTTTATATTGCCACAGTTACTGGCTCAGAAAGTTGAACCAGCTCGGACGGTAACTTGGGAAGGGAAAAAAATTAAACATAAAATAGTCTTACTATTGTGAGGATCAATTAGTGAGTGACAGTATATTGGATCCCTCCTTGACAGTGTTTGGGTAGGATTGTCAGTTGTTTTCTTTGTACTTAAGCATGTTTACTAAAGAGTCTGTTATTATTACAAGCAAGTAGAAATTGCATGACTTGCCATTTAGTTTTTTTCCCGTAATTTCCTTTTTCATTATTTTTTCTTATTATATGTTATTTCCAGGTTGCTGGCGATGAGAGGTGCGGGAATAATGCACAAATTGGAGGACAAGTATTTTCCAATGTCGGAATCAGACAGTTGCAAACCAGATATTTCTATGACTGTCCCAGTACAACAAGCAGTGGGAGCTTTTATTGTACTGTGTGTGGGCATTCTTATTTCCTTGTTTTGTCTTTTTATCGAAACATTATGTTCAAAATCCCAAACCAATACCAGTGAAATGATGTCGCAGAAGCCAGTGAAACTAAAAAAGCGGGTGCGAGTGAAATTCGTGGCAGCACGTGGTAAAAAATTTGCCTCCCAACACACTCTAATAAAATAATATCATTAATAAAAAAAAGTTCGCTCATGTTATTTTTTTATAATACATTCTCTTGGAGCTGGTGTCTACAGTCGCATAGATTTGGCACTCAATAGAGTGAACAAGATATTTCAAGGTAATTTATTGAATTACTTCTTCGTAAGGGCGCAATAAAGGCCCTAAAAAGTCAAACTGCTCCATGGCACTACGCTTAAAAGATGGTACTAAGATAATAATTTACCCGTAAGAAGCAGCAATAGCTAAACTTTTTATGACTTTTTTCAGCACACAAAAAGGCCAATAATTTATCAAGTAAATAGTTTCCAACAATTACAAAATAATCAACTGACACCTTTACTGAACATTTACAACTCAGAAGGCAGAAACAAAACCAGCAACTGCGATGTATCCAAAAGCCAAAAATTGGCAACGGTCATTTCTTTCTTTCTCAAATAGAAAGAAGCATAGCTTGTGTTTTTATAATGCCAGTTTTTATCCCTTCTTCTGTTTCTTTACCAGATGGCTGTTATCGAACGACGGCTAAATAACGACACACAGCTGGGCCATGAAAAACACCAGCATTGTAAGAACATAAAATATCCGTCTTTCTACTTCTGAAAGATAAAAAAGATGACTACCAACTGTGGCAGAAAAGACAACTGGGATCCAGAATGAGAACTTCCCATTTATTGGCTGGAAGCACTACTTACTACACCATTGGGATGAAACCCGGCTATAGGCTCAAACCGAACTTAGAAGCAGATTAGGTTATGGTGATATGAAGTTCACAACGTATACAACGCAGAAAGTAGGTTTCTTTTTGACATTCCCTCGAGAGATTTACGCAAGCAACAAACAAAACGGAATGGAAATGATTAACGTCAAAATAGACAACGTTAATCCAACATAGCCTATTTTTAGGCCTATTTTAGATTTTTGGTTTTTTGAACGTACGGGGTAAAATTAAAACATTTTTACTTTGGACATTTACTAAAGACACAATTTAACTTTTTTAAGGTAATTTTCGAGTTGGGTGTGGTTTAGTGAAAGGGGAAACTTTGCTTTGGGGGAAGCATGCAAATTTTGTAACGTGTTTGCTCATAAAGAGCAATATTTACTGCAATGGTTTTTCCTCAAAGGGTTTTTTCCCCCAGAATCAACCTAATTCTTTCGGCTTTTGCAGAATTCCCCAACTTAATTTGCTGGGTTTACAGAAATATGAATATTAACGATATTCAGTAGTTCTGGCTCATTGAACCCATGTTCCATATTCTTTTGCCCATTCAGAGACATGTATTCGTAATGTCTTTGTCTTTTCATTAGCAAGTATTCAAAAGTTTTGGTCTGTAATTTTTTTTTGGTTAGTCAGCGGCAATTTTTGAAGTTTGGTTTTGCCCATTCAGTGGCATACATTAGTTCGTGTTTCGTCTATTCTACAATAATAGTTGCGAATTGGTTTGTCCTTTAGGGGCGACGTTAAACAGTGTGTATTTGTTAAGGAAAACTGGTAATTTTGTCAGTTGATACCATAAAGGTTTCTGTTTGGCTCATAAGAGCAATTTCTTGTTCATTCCTGGGTGGTTGTTGGGTAGCTCATTTGGGAAAACCTTTGCAGTATCATGTTCATCGGCTATAAACGTAGATGTAGCCCCCAAAACCGTGGGATTGGGGTTGTAAAGTCGTCTGTCTAGACGCAGTTTTCACAAAAGTCGTCTGCCGGGATGAAAGCAATGCGTGACCCCTGGGCATGATTCCACGGTCGCGTTAGGTTTTTTTTTTTAAAACCTGAAGTGGCGTAGAGTGGGTCATCTTTCACGTTCATCAGTACAAACAAGAAAGAGTTTTTTAGTAGTTGCAAGAGTAGTGGTATTCACATGTGCTTTGATGTATTTGTTTGTTTCAGCTTGCAGCTTTACAGACAACTGTTGAAATAAAAATTGAACATGGTTAGAGTGTTACAAGATGTATGTGTTCAGTTTAGACACAAGATTTGCGTGGTGTAATTTACAGAGCTTCGTGTGGGTGTTGGAGTACGTCGCCAATCTTGTTTACACGCATGCTTGCTGGGGCCAATGGCCAATCTTAGTCTTGTGTGGCTAATCTTACGTAGGTGGACATTATCTATGCCTTGTAATTTTATTTCCGGTTCCTGCCTCTAGAACCTTCTTGAAACTTCCATTTCCCATAATACCCTTGCTATTTTGCGGTTGTCAGGGGTTACCAAAAGGTATTTAAGCAAAAGGGCCAGAATGGTAAAATCAGAAAGCCTGCGGGCCAACCAACTGGCTGGTCCTCCTTCGACCCCCTCAAGGTCTCCTAGTTAGGGGAATTTTTGGCTGTGGGGCCTCTAGTAGGCCCAATTTTGGTTAGGCTCTTTTCCCCAAACCTAAACAAGCCTCTTAACCCTAACCTAAACCCAAATTTCGCCAGATTCCCTCCCGCATTTGTTCATTCTAATAGTTAGCTTTCCCACAGTTTGCTATTTTTCGTCAAACCTGCACAAACGGCCACACATTCAACTGGCTGTACCAAAACCAAGATCGTATTACAGAGAAATTTCTATGATGTTATCCCAGCATAAAATTCACTGACTGAAGAGACAGTTTAGGCCGCGTCCATACACACCTTCAAGAGGTCGTTAAATGTGGTTGCGTTAACAGCTTTTCTGAAATGGCCGTACTATTGTGCAACAATGATTGTGGAGTTAAGTTTGAAGTTTTTTTTGGTTAATTTTGATAAACGGGAATAGTTCAAACACTTATGTAAACTCTTCTTTTTTTAGCGTATATTTGTAACTGTTCTGTTCAGCTGTTAAATGTATATGGGTTAGTGCCCCAGGTAGATTTTATTTCATCATAAGTTTAAACTTTATGCTCACATCAGTTTTTAATTTATCACCTGACTTATTTAATCCATTAAAATGTTTTACTTTAGTGGTTGGGCGCACGGTTCATTTTCTGCCCATCCCCAAATTGTATGACACCGAAAACTTGCCTCCTGTCCGGTGTTTTTCAATTTTTGCAGGAGGTACAGATGTATGACAAGATTTAGATTAGGGGTTTGAATAATATCTCTGTAATGTGTGGTGCAGTGGCAACCCGGACCACTGCACTGTGACTGAGGTTGGCGCTAATGACCAAGCTGTCGACGCGACATTAAGTCTCATCTCCCCCCCCCCCCCCCCGAAAACTTGCTTACTTAGTAGATCCAGCACAATTAAGATTTAGAAGATATTTTGCTTATGGCAATGCTGCAGCCTTGGGCTGGCTTTTAAAGTGTTTGTGCGCCCTTTACTGTTCGGTCATCCTACTTGGTTTGCGACATTGATAAGGTTGAGAGGGTCGAGCAGCGTTTCACCAAGGGTCTCCCATGACTCATGGAGGTTGAATTTTGGAAGCGTTTGAACGATTTGCAAGAGTTGCTGTAATTGCTGGAATCAAATTTGACTTGATTCTTACTTTCAAGATTTTGAACCACATACTTGAGGTTGACCTTCTTTTTTTGATTTGGCCCCTTGGTTCAGCGCATGCGAGGTCACAACTGGAAGCTTACAGTACAGGTTGCTAGGATCGATTGTCGTCCTAATTTTGTCTCGAAAAGAGTGGTTGAAATGTGGAATGCCCTCTGGGTTAAGAATGTTAATGCAAGATCAGTTCACGCATTTCGCCTAATATTAGATTCTGAGCCACTGTTTAAATTCTTGAAGCGTCCCCTGCGCCTCCATAGAACTTTTATGCTCCATTTTTCCGTTTCGTTTTTGCAGAGTTGCTTTCAGTGGCCGAAAGCCCTTCTGATTCCTTCCACCTAAAGGTGGTAAATTAATGACATTATTAAATAAATACGGATGAAAACCGATTTATGTTGCCGTTTGGAGTTGAATGTCAGACTGCTTGAGCAGAAACTCGAACCCACGACCTTTGAAACCATGTCAACACGCACATATCTTAACCCATAAAACGGAAGTTGTAGATTCGCGCAAACAATGCTTTAACAATATTTTAACAATGCTAAAAACAACAAAATATATCCCTAAGAAAGATCAAGAAAAACAAATGCAATGTCGTAACAATAATGCTGCAAACAACAGTCTTTACAAACATGCACATAGACCGAAACCGTGGACAAAACCAGTGAATTCAAGACGCCGCCATACTAATGAAGTAACGTAATCCTGGACCCATGCTATATACAAAGCAAGTTGTTGAAACGCCATATAAATGTACGTTATGCAGAAATGTCTTGTTCATGTGGCATTGCACTTTTTCATGAAGTAACATAATCGGGCTTCAGTAAAAAGGAAAAAAAAATCTGTATGTCAGAGGTAACAATGCTGCATCGATTACTATACTGCTACCGATGAAAATGTCACAAAAAAAGGCACAACAAAACGCAAGGATTCATTAAAAAAATATAAAAAGAAGGGAGGAGTGATCGGGGGAACGGGAATATGTGGAAGGAGAGGTCAACAACAGATCCAAACCTACTACAGGGCTTTAAAAGACAACGCACAGTCAGATTCAATGCAAAAAAAAAAAGTCAGGCGACAGGGTGTGAAAGACGCCGTCTGCTCCCGGGTTATGGAAATGAATGAAGGATGGTGAAATGAATCAGAGGATGCATGGATCGAGTGAGCGAAGCAACCTTAACGCAATTACCCATCTTCAAAAACCTGCATGGATTATTTATTTACACATTTCAGTATTATGGGCAGTTGTACTGCTAGATTAGCTTGTCTTCATGACGGGCTTTACAACTAGCATACATATAGACATACAATTTGTCCAATCGCCACTGGAGGTATCCTTGCTTGCACGCCACACACACCAGTGAAATCAAAAAGAACACACAATAAAGCGTGAAATTAGGGATTACACAAGACGGAAAGCCAAATGTGCAGCCTATGGAAATTTCTTTTTTGCTGTGTAAATATGGCTCAGCGGTAGGATATCGGCATTTGGTTTCAAAGGTCGTGTGTTTTCTCTGCTTTAGCAATCTGACATTTAAGTCCAAAAGGTAACATAAATAGGCTTGGATACGTATTTATTTAACCCTTCTTGAGCCCAATTAACAAAATAAAGCTGTTTTCATCTTTTCCTTTCTTTTTACAAAATACTTGGCACACGAGAAATAAATATGGAATATTTTTCAATGAATATATCTAATGGTTATGAAAGCATATTTTTTTGGATTTTGTTGTGCAGCTTGTACGGTCCTGCAACGCATTTTTGTTAATAAAGTAAAACTAAAATTTCAGACATGCCAACTTGAGAGTAGATCACGCCTGTGCGATGTATGTCCTATCGCGTTTAAAAACAGTAGCTGCGCAGATTAGTGGCATCAACATGGCGACAGCAGGCTCATCTAAGCACTGCAACAAGTAATATCGTAATGGTAAACCCTTTCCTGCATGAAGCAGCAAACAGTAATGAATGTTCGTAGCACCTTTAGGTGGAAGCACCCTGATGTTTGGGTGGCCATCGCGGATATGATTGCCGAATTTACTGGCGTTGCAGGAAGCAGCATCTATCGGGCAAAGAAGGAATATGGTGAATGCGGCGGCAAGTTTTAACTCCTGGGAAGGCTAAACCAAACGCTATTGGTACATACTGTAAGCGAACAAGAATGTAAATCTAAGACGAATTTATACTGCCAACAATACTTCAGATAGAGCATCGTTCTATCATGCCAACGATTCCTAACTGTCAAAAAAGTTTGCGATGCAATTAATGAAGACCCAACCGTCCCTATACTAATTTTGCTTGCCATACAGTACAGCTTATGCACGCTCTTGGGTTTGTTGACCAAAAACGACTGCGGAATTCCATGTTGATTGAAAAGGATGACATTGTGTTTGAATAGCTGCTACACTGAAGTGATTGGTTGGGGTTAGGCGACTTTCCCAGCTTTTAGCCATTAAGCCGCCCTTGCCACCCAGGCACAAACCAAACCAAACAGTACAAACCAAACAGTATTCCATGATTCCAAAAAAGTGTCTTTGTCAAGGCTAACTAATAAAGAAAAGACTCTGTTTGCCACCTATGTTTATCTGAGAATAAAATAGTTATTTTTTATTTTAGCTGCAAAAAGAGTCCTGCAAATATATTTGCGTCGATTAACAGTTTATAGCACTCTAAACTTATGCACCATGAGGGGATTTTTGAAAAGCCAACTCTTCGTAGCTGCAGCACTTTTTCTTGGGGGTTCTGGGAAAAGTAAAAAAATCGTAAAGGACCCCAAAGAGTTCTATGTTTTTTATTCTGTCACTGCCTGCCTCTAATCATAATGTCGCAAACTTATTTTCTTTGTAAAAATTCCAAATACACGCTTTTATATACCTTTTTCAAGAATGTGGCTTAAGGTTTTTTTTGTGTGTGTGTGCAGCGTTCGTGTGGTACCACTGATTATTTTTGGAATACAACCTAATTTTGGAATTCTGGAACGTGTATAAAACTGTAAACCTATACAACCAGGACAGTAGCTAGATGGCAGGAGAATTGAGAGGGTGCGAGAATGGGAATCGCAACAAATCTAAAGGGGGCGCATTTACACCCAATAATATTTCTTAGTACACTGTTTTCGTTCGAATGTTTTTCACGATTTCAACTTTTACATCCCTGTAACATCGTTTTTTTTCCTATTTTTTGGGGTGGGAGGGATGAATAAGTATTTAGGTATGCGTCGGTTATAAAATTGGCACTTCATAATTTACTTTTCACTAAACAATATCCCATAATTGTATACAGTTCATCAATTTTTTGGGAGGTGGGGGAAGGAGTAATAAATAAAGACCTGAAAGCGCCACATGCCCGTAGAAAAGCACGCTCTCTGAAAAGAATTACGTGAAGCATTGAGCATTGCAGCGACGACAAAATCTACCCGTACGTGGGGATACTTTCTAAGGAGGAGCAGAGACTAGCTCTGAAGTTGGCCTGTCTTTTATTTTAGGCTAGAGATTGGATTTTCTGTTCACAAAAACCTCCCAGAATGGGTTCACCTGACTCATACTTTAAAAGATAAGCAACCGTTCATGTTTTGCAATTTGCAGATTGTAAAAACTTCGCGAGTAAAATTGTGTAGGTACTATTTATCGCCAATTTTCTTAACTTTAGAAATTATGACTTTATCGCCTGCACCACAGTTGGGGTTTTGAAAGCCGTTTACGAAGAGTTCGTCTCAACAGCAATTCGTGACACGTGTTTACTTCCCTCTCTTTCTGTATTGTGGCAGAACCTTGTTTTGTACTGCGAAATTAATTCGTCACTTATTTTGTATCTACTAGTAATTCCCTTGCTTGGTGAATCTTTTCCTCATTAAACTTTTAAGCGTTCTGTTGAAACGTCTACCATGCTCGCTTTCTTCTACGTCTACGTCGAGTACATGTTGATGTTATAATGCTTAAGTAGTGTTTAGAAGTTTGTATTGTAGAATTCACTCACTAAATCAATTTGTGAATTTTGAGTGTCTACTTAAAGGCTTCATTAACATTTACACCACTTTTAGATTGAAGAAGAATGGCTCAAGCAAACTTCAACATGACGTTAATCCAGTTTAGTAGTAAGTTAAATCCTTTATGTGAGGGATCGTTTCCTGCATGTCTGCCTGCTATAGCTCTTTCAGGCCCAGTTCATTCACTTTCTGCCTCGGAAAATCTTTCCAACTTAATAGCAGAAATTGTTTTTTGAGTTCATACGTTTTTCATTCCCATTCCGCATGATATTCTAAACGATTGAAGCATCTAGTTTTCCTACGATGCCAGAGACGGATCCTCTTTATCTTTTGAGTTCTTGTCTCATCATGATTCGTGTTTGTATATGCTCATTAGTGTTTCGGTTGATTTTTAGGTGTCCAAATTCATAAAATTAAGGTCTAAAATTAAAATTTAGCTTATGCGTTGTATGCGTTTGTGGACCTTTCCACTCGTGAGGCATCTTACAAAAACACGGTGTTATTGGGGGTGAATTCGGTAGATTACCATGATTTCGCCCCTTACCAACAGAATCACTAAGATCACTAATGTCACATTATCACTAAGATGCAACATGATCGTAGTTTTAACGTACGTGACAACGTATAGAGATCAGCCCCAGCAAATCATTGGCTTATTCCTGGACCAGATTTGTAGATGTTAAAAACTATGATCATGTTCCACCGTCATGATAATGGAACAATAATTCTGTTCATGGGAGTGGATTTTATGGCAATCCACCATATTCCACCCTAATAAAGCTTTGGTGTTACAAGATGTCAACTTACTGGCATAGATTCACAAACGTGTACAGTGCATAAATACAATTTTAATTTTCGACCATAATTTTTTGAACTTGGTCACCTAAAAAACCAATCGAAACAATAGCGTGCTTACATACACAAAGGAGAATTATGACGAGACGTGACCTCAAGAATACTTACAATATTACAAAAAAATACTGCAATTTTTCACATGAAAACTATAATTACTACAAGTTTATTGCAGTTTTTTATTCTTTTAACTGCTGTTAATGTAGACTGTAACTGCAGTTTTACTGCACAACTTCAGTCGTTGTAGATGGGAACTGCAATTTTCTTACATTACTGCAGTTTTTGCACAAAACGAATTTTTCAAGTGCAGTACTTGAAAATAGTAATTGCAGTTCAATGATAGAACTGCAGTTTCTGTGACAAAGTGCAATTTACAATTGCAGTTCTTGTAAACTACCTGCAGTGCCACTAAACAACTACAGTTTCTCTAATCAAGTGTAGTTTTTAACTGCTGTTCTTGTACACTGGAACTATAGTTTTATTACTAACTACAGTTCATCAGCAGTTTAATATGTAATTATATTATTGAACTGCAGGTCTTGTAGATTGTAACAAGTAGTTTACGTGTTAAATTGCAATTTACAAGTAGTACAAGTAGTAGTACAAGTAGTAGTAGTGCAATTGCAAGTAGTTTACGTGTTAAGTTTACATCTTTAGTTGCAATTGTAGACTGACAATGCAGTTTACTTGAGTTGCAGTTCTTAAGTGACCTTATTGTGGATTGTAACATCAGTGTAATAGAGAAGACACTATATGAATGTGCATATTTACCAATTCCCTTAATAGTTCAATGACCATTCATGCTGCAGTAGTTCCTGTCTCACTTTATTCAAGGTCTATTAGTCGAGTTTGGAAAACAGTTGCTGTCCTAGATGACGTGTACCACAATTCTATTATAACCCACAAATGCTAATTGAAAACTACAGTTTAACATCAAAATTTGTTGAGAAACACACGTATAATCGGCCAATTAACAACATTGGCCGATTTACATTTTTAAATGGCGTTTTAATGTACGGACAGCATTTTAACCACTAGTAACCTCCAGTTTTATACAGAAACTGCAATTGCAAACGACATGCAATTGAATTTCAAGAGTTACTCTTTTAAATATTTGTAATGCTTATAATTGCAAATTTTTTAACTGATTTAAAAAATGCCTAAATGATTGTTTAGGTAAAGTTTGGGAAATGCTGTGTAGCTTATAAATAATCCTGTGTCAGATCACAGGATTTATTAATTGTTCGGATTTAGCTACCATCATGTTTAATTAGAACAGAAACAAATTTAAACTTTCAACTGCTAGTAAACTGCAGTTTTCCACAGAAATTGCATTTTCAATACATAGACAATGTTTAAAATCTATTTTGTAAATGATGTAATTATTAACAAAAATAATATTTATAGTAATTTTAAAATTCAGTTGTCTATGGATTGGAACTGCAGTTTCTATGGAAAACCGCAGTTTACTATCAGTATGGAAAAGGTGTTAAATTTAGAGTTTTTAACAATTCCTAAAGTATGATGAAGTTTTAATTATATGCAGTGGAGGTCTAAAAGTTTAAAACAAAACGGGCCAATTAATTGTTTAAAATTAAAATCAACATTCCTTTATTTTACCAATAATAATCCTCGGAACCCCTTGACACAACGTGTCCAAGCTTTGCTTTCCCGCTTGCCTGGCCAGCGGAAAACCGTGCTTTTCTGCTGGATCCCGGGCCATGTTGGGATAGCAGGGAATGAACAAGCTGATTCTGCTGCGAAAGGGGCCCTTTCTGGCCCGCTCGGTAGGGATCTCAGCCTTGTTCCCTCAGATGCCTTTCCAACTCTGCGTCTGAGGTTACACGCTTTTTGGCAAACCTTGTGGGACAGACAGGACGGTAATAAGTTACGGGCCATTAAAGGCACTGTCGAGGAATGGCACTCGGCGTGTCGCCGCAGTCGCTGTGAGGAGGTTGTGTTGGCCCGTTTGCGAATTGGTCACACCCGCATTACTCACTGTTTCCTTTTGCGGGGGGTTGACCCTCCTGAATGTTCTTGGTGTCGACGGCCACTTACGGTCCGGCACCTACTTGTTGATTGTCGCCATCTTGATGGTGTTCGTTGTCGGTTCCATCTTCCGCATGACATTGCGCGTCAGTTGGGCGATAAGTCTGTCCTCCTGTCCGGTGTTTTTCAATTTTTGCAGGAGGTACAGATGTATGACAAGATTTAGATTAGGGGTTTGAATAACATCTCTGTAATGTGTGGTGCAGTGGCAACCCGGACCACTGCACTGTGACTGAGGTTGGCGCTAATGACCAAGTTGTCGACACGCCATTAAGCCTCAATCCCCCCCCCCCCAATAATAATTAAAATACAAATCCTACAACCATCATTATTAACTGCACCGACTGAGAGGTAATACAACGTTGATTCATATGCGTCAATCATGGCAATACGTGTACCATAATGAGTAGCTAGGATCATTCAGGTAGGTGAAATTGGTAGTATATGTACGATAATCTAAACTAATAGGAAATGGATAAAAATAAGTTCTACAATGAACTGCAGTTTGTTTTATTTATAGCATTAATAGCAGTTTTGTTTCATTAATAGCAGTTTTGGGTTAGAACTGCAGTTTTTGGAAACTAGTATTTAATTACTGCAATTTTTCAAAACTGCAGTTTCCGATAAACTGCAGTCTTTGAAAAACTAACGTTATTGAAAAACTCCAGTAATGAAGAAGTACAGTTTGTAATCTGCAATTTTTTTTTGGGGGGAGGGCGCCCGCCAAGACTGCAGCACGTTTTGTAAATTGGGTGTCATTCACAACGATCACTTATTCTCAATGGCTGTCCTAAATTGTGCAATAATGACGCTGGAAATATTACGTTGGAAAAAAACACTAGTAACATACTGAAAAAAAAACATAGAACCTACATATTAGTGTTGTGCTGCCAAGTAGACGATCGGCCAAGTAGTTATGAGACTGAATTCTGTTTAAGTGTGCAATTCCAGCTTCATTGCGTAATTAACATGAACCTCGGGAGATGCAACTAAAGGGGGATTCACTGATTGAGAGAGCGAAGGGAACGAAAATCTGCGTTTGTTAGCCAGCGTGCTCAAAAATGGGATTGAACAGACTTAAGAATGTGACGTGGACATAAAACCAACCGGTTTTTTTTCTCCAGAGCATTAACAAAAAATAAATCGAAGACAAAAATTGAGAGTTTTTTTTATATGCTGTTTTTAAGGACACAACAACAGGTACACACTGAAGGCACATTCTTAATAATTCATTGTAATCTTTGAACCTGCTGGTATTGGGTATTGGTATTGGGTATTGGGTGGAACCTGCTGGTAAATAGAAATATACAACGTTTCAAGATTAAAAAAAAAAGGATACGATAATTTGGGTTCAGGAAATACCTGGTTTGTGTCCTGTTTTAGCGAAGTGCTGCAGAAATGAATTGGTTGTATTTTTGAGTTTGAAGTTAGATTTGTGGGAGTGGAGCCGCTGAATGAATTTTGTTCACTTTATCCTACGCAAGTGGCTGTGCATGTATGATCTGCACAAGGAATCTGTTAAATAGTTCTTTTCTTTATTTGAATTCATTTTGATGCTGTTTTTGTATAAATATAAGTAAAATAAGAATAAAAAATTGTGGGTCTTATGTTTTTCAGTTTGTTGCTAGTGTTGTTTTTTGACCAGCATAATATTGATTTTCGGGGGATATTGGCCAGAGGTAATATTGGCCTGGGGCCCGGAGGATATTGGCCGGGGGGGGGGGGGGATATTGGCCGGGAGGACGTTGGCCTAGAAACAGGCCAATATAAAGTCTTTTCTTGAGTGTTAAGACGGGTGTTTGTTTATTTATCTTTCACTGCAGTTTCATTTCTTGTCTTTTGCGTGTTTCTTCAAGCAATAATAATGAAAAGTAACAAATATTGATTGACATTCATTTATTTAGTTTTATTTATTTTATCGGTATTCTTTTTTCATAAAACATGACAGGTAGTACTTGTTTCGTGAAAGAAATATTTCCAAAAAAAGGCAAAAAATAGCAATTATGATACCAAGCCAGAGAATAGCAAAAGCTCCAATAATTTGATGAACAGGAACAGTCATCAATGGTTTGCACTTGCAAGCAGCAGCGTCGTATTGGTTAAAATATTTGTTCTGAAGTTTCCGTAATATTCCTGAGCTCCGAATCGTCAAAAGTCTAGAAAAGTCAGTGGAAAAATATATAAAATAATTACGCACTTTTTAGTAATCAGCGATGCAAAGCAGATTCTCTGATTTCTGTCTCCCGTCAGCCTAAAAGATAACTTTAGATAACCCAACTATTAATTTCAAACTTTTCATAGTTTTACGTCCAAGGACGCAGCGTATCGTCGGAGGCCTTAGGCTGAAGATGTACTACCTCCGAGGACGTAAACTCTGTGTAATAAATCACTTATCGTGACCTATTCTTGGAAAAGTATAGCGATAACTGTTTTATTACCATAAAACGTAGAATTTATAGAGGTAAATGAACGAATGCAACGTACATTTTATAGGTGGATTTGATCATTTTAATGCACTCTTGACCCAACAACGGATCGGTGCATTTTTTGGGATTTTTGCATACTGGTGCTCCATCGTGCTTGATGCCGCAACAATGCCACTATAGCCATGTTTCTTTTGCGTCATTGCTTAAAGTCGAACAGTAATTCATGTGGCTTCTTGTTAGATGTTGATAGAGAGGAATTGTCTGTTTCTTGTCGCGCCATGTCTTCGCCAGAGAAACAGATATATTTCTGTTTAGTCCTTTTTTTTACTTGAGTCATACATTACGTTAATCATGAAAAATAGTCGCTCAAAAATAATAAAGTGGCCATGCAATCTATATCAGGGTAACTAAGTTGGAATGTACAATTTGACCTTCCCCTCCCAACAGCGTATCGAACCTTTGCAAACATCGGTCATTTGCAATTTGCGCTCATTTTACAAAAATTGGTAGGCACTTAAACTTGCCCAACAAGTGTCTGATTTTAGATAGATTAAATATGAGATAGTCGTTATGTCAATTAATAAAAAAACAATTACAACAAAAAATCATTTATAAAAACCCATGCTCTCCAGTAGTCGCAAACTACACCAAATTGTCTTACCCTCGTTCTGCTTCCAGGCCTCAGCCCCAGACCCCAGAAAAGCAGCTTACAGCGCTCCCCCAAAATCTGTAGAAGGTGGGGTGGGTTACGTATGATTGCCCACCACCGGTTAAAATTTCATTAAAAAGGCCTTTGTTTATTTTGCAGAACAAATAAATTATCTTAGTAATAGAGTGGTAATAGAAAAAAACGTTGTGATTCTGTTTTGAGATCGTTTACAAATGCCCGTCATAAGTCATGACGAGCACATACAAACAGCAAGCGATGGGAAGCTCATGCCCGTGTGAAACTGTGTTACAGGCTTGTGAAGTACGTACAGTACGTATCAGTGTGTTGAGGTTAATTGGAGTATCTTAAGTCGGTAATCTGGAAGAAATGTTAATTTCCTTCGACAGCTTCCTCTTGAATGCATTGTAGCAACTTCCTTCATGAATCAGGTGCCTCGATGTGTTTACGATCCAAACATCAGCCGTGTCCCATGTCAACAAAGCGATGTGGTGGCATGAAAACGGCCGTTGTTGTTTCGTTTGCTGAAAAATCAGTCTTTCAGGCATGAACTAAGATTATATTTTAGGGTATTTGCTTCTGCACAACTTAGTCCTGTACGACCACAATACTGCGTAATACATGGTTGAACTGAGTTACAAAATTATCTCTATAATCTGACTGTTCAAGACAACGCCAGTGTGTCAAGATAAATGATAACATCCAGATAAAATATATATGAACATTACAACCACTAGACACTTTGTGTCTTTGCAGCTAAGGTGGTTTGGCTGTTTTCAGCCATCTGAAGATAAATAACACTGCTCCAGAAAAGGCTGAAACTTGTTTAATTGATAGACTTTGGTCGCCTGACAAGATAAAAGTCACTGTTCGTAACACAGCTTAACGTTTTCTTGTTGAAAAAACGACGTGAATAACGTTGATATTTGTCTAATTACTTACTGGATACTAGAAACGCCATTTTTTGTTTCACGAAATCAATTCTTCCATGGGGTGAATAAAGATGGTTCTTAATTAATTTTACAGGTATTGCTCTAGAGATGTGCTCTTCTCATAAGGCCTCTTCTAAATGATCAAGTGGTTAAGGAACATCTAAACAACTAAATTGATTGGTTTACATTGTTTTTATGCAACAATGCCAATCAGTAAATACCAGTTGCAAGTCGTAGACTGAAGAAAAAGGGTTTTGGTTTGTGTATAGGTAGTTTTGTTTGTAGAACCAACTCCATGAGCAATGTTTCACAACAATACAAAAGATTAAAACAGTGCCAATCAGCAAATAATGCTAATTAATACAACACTTGCATCACGAGGCCCTCTGTGTGCACGTACGTGAGCGATGTGATCGCAGGTCGACTCGCCAAAAGAATGTGAAGTTACCTACAACGGTGAAAGATGGAGCAGCATCTTCAAGCACTTCTTGTGCTGCGAGTGCGCAGGTGGCAGTTGCTGCCTCTAGCAAGCCAATGCCGGGCGCCAATGTAGTGTCTGTGTCGTTGACACCGTCGGTGTTGAGTAAAGAGCACGAGAGGCGGCAGCAAGGCAAATGCTCTAAGAAGCGCCCCCGTGCAGCCACCCCCTAGCAGCACTCCCAAAAGGTGCAAGTTGTGGCCACAAATAAATTTGCGGCCCTGGTCGTCCCCGACAAGCAAGTGTGTGTTGTGCACCAAGTGTAAACGAAGGGGAGAGCGCCAATTTACACCCCTTTACCCCCCCCCTCCTGTTTAGGTCCCCATTACCAAGACAAGAGCAGGGTGGTCAGGGTGAAGGTAATTCGGCCATGGAGTGTGGTAGGGATGTTGAAGGTGTTGGCGAATTTGATGTAGAACTTGAGTGTGCATCTGTGGATGTCATTTTAGACGAGATAACGGATGATGGGACAGAAGGTGGTGAAGTGTGTACGGTTAACGAAATTAATGCAACTGATTCGGGTATCCTTGATGCCCTCAATACCCCTGGAGCCCCTTTTATCCCTGTTGTCTTTAATGTCCCTGATGTTCCTGACGTCCCTGATGATCACATTGCAAGTTGGTTTAGGATGTGTGTGTACTTGCAGTAGCATTAGTATTAGCATTCAATATCTGCTCTTGGAACGCGCGGGGGGCTGCCAACATGCTCGAGGATTTAGCGGTGCTCAGTAAGGATTTTGATATCCTCGGTCTCCAAGAAACAAGGCTCCAGGATGGTTTGACTCCCTATTTCCCAGGTCTCAACGCAGTTGCAGGGCTTGGAGGGTGGCATATTCGGGTCTTTCTAAAGAGCTGGGTCCCATTCCTCCTGGACCCACACATAGTGTGTCATGGGACAGATGCTTGTGTACTTAGAGTATGGAGGAACGAGATTTGGCTCACTGTGGGGTTCGTACACGTTACAGGGCGTGTTTCAGATCGGGATTGGAACTCTTGGTTAGCGTCTCTACCCAGGCCATTGGTCCTGAGAGGGAACTTCAATGCACACCACTTGTCTTGGGGTAGCAACAAATGCAACACTATGGGGCGTATCCTTGCTGAGTCTCTAGACGTACAGGATTTAGTGTTAGTGTCAGATGGTACCACAACGTTTACCGTGTGTGGTGCAGTGGCAACCCGGACCACTGCACTGTGACTGAGGTTGGCGCTAATGACCAAGCTGTCGACGCGCCATTAAGCCTCATTCCCCCCCCACAACGTTTATAAGGAGGTATGGGGAGGTGATACAGGAGTCTGTATTAGATGCCTTTTTGTGTTCTTCTGAGGTATCTCACTCCTTTGCTTTCCGATCTCGCATGTTCTGCGTGGGAGTGACCACTTCCCTATGGCTATATGCCAGCGTCCCGGTGTCATCGCGAGCTTTTGTACCGGGTTCGGGTTGAGGTCGGCCCTCTTTGTAGTCCCCGAGGGTGCCTTTGGTTTGTGGGCAGCTAAGTGGATTGGAAATAAGGGGAAGAGGGGGACACCAAGTAGAGTTAGGGGCAGGACTGACCCTATTTGGTGGGCCGCAGAGTGTAGGCGGGCGATCTGTGATCGTAGGAAGTCCTGGCAGAGGTCTCGTTGCTTCCAATCCGATGAGAGGTGGTATGCATTCGTGGCTACCTCTGCCGAAACTAGGTTTATCTTGAGGAAAGAAAAGGCCTCATTTGGACTGAGATTTAGTGAGAATGTCACGGAGGGTCTCCTCCCTTCTGAGGTGTGGAAACTGATCAGGCCTCAGGATTCACGCTTTTCGGTTGTTTGGATTCTTGGGCCACATGATGGTGTGGTTTTGAGAGGGCGCTTAATGGCAGAGGCATTTAATGATAATTTTGCGAGTGTCTTCAACTCGCCAAAAGGCCCTGCCCCCCCCCCCCCCTATATCCCAGTGGAGCGGGCCCCAAGAGGCAGATGCCCCATTGTCCCTTTTGGAACTTGAGGCGGCTCTAGCTTCCTGCAGTCATCAGTGCCCCCTGGGATTGACAGCATCACCCACAGTCAGCTTCAGAGTTTCGAAAGTGAGGGTTGGGCGAAGCTTCTTGGTGTTTTTCAGGACTGCTTTAATGGGGGAATGCTTCCTGGGATCTGGCTTTTTTCTGTTCTAACCCCAGTGTTGGGCGGAGGGAAGCCAAGGTCCAGGGTTTCGAGCTACAGGTCAATTGCCCTCCTTTCATGCGCGCGGAAGCTGTATGAAAGAATTTTGGTCCATAGGGTTAACAATATCTTGGATGCCTCTGGTAACCATTACGTTGCTCAATTTGGTTACAGGAAGAATAGAGGGGCGCAGGATGCCATACTCCACTTGGAGGCAGGAATAAAGGAAGCCTGGCTTAACCAGGAGGTCGCTGTTGCAGCATTTTTGGATATTAGAGCAGCCTATGACGTTGTGGATGTAGCCTGGGTTCGCCCTGTACTTCAGAGTTTGGGTGTAAATGGAAAGCTGGTGGAGGCTGTACTCTCTCTCCTAGGGAACCGACAATTTGCTACAAAAGTTTTTGGTTTTTGGTCTAGTGTTAGGGTTACTAGCCAGGGGCTGCCGCAGGGGAGTTGCCTGAGTCCAACCCTCTTTGCGGTGGCCATCAACACTATGCTTGTGGACCTGAGACTACACTGCAACATCGTTGCTTATGCTGATTACATTGCAGTGTGGCTTGTCAGAACTGATGTGTCGCTGCTCCTGGTGTCTTTGGAATAAGTCAATCGGCAGGGAAATTAGCCTGTTAGTGTTGGCGGATAGGGGTCTTTTTCTCTCGGTTCCTGAAACGGAACTGATGATCTTCTCGAGGGATCGAGACATTAAGGGTTCACTTCGGGTTTGTGCATTAGTTGTCCACTTTGCGGACAGTGTCCGCTACTTAGGGTATAGGTTGGACCCTTACCTGGGCTGGGGAACTGATGAAAGGTCGTGAGGGAGACTGTCTCTGCTTGGAATGGGATTCTCAAGTCACTTGCCTCAAATCAGGCGGTGGCAAAGAGGTCCATCCTCTTGTCTTTGTACAAGGCCTACATACGGTCGTGCACTGATTTTCACCTACCTTTTCTGTTAAGCTCGAGCAGTGCTATCAGGAGTATCCAGGTGACCTTAAACGCCTGCCTGTGCACAGTCACTGGTTGCTTGCTATCTACCCCGGTGGCCACACTCCTTATTGAAGCGGGAGAGGTGCCAGTTCGTATTAAGGCAAGAGAGGCATTGGCAACCCTCTGTTTCAGGGCGATTGACAGGGGAGGAGAGGACCCCATTGCCAGGACACTTATACCGTGGACACTTATACCGTGGGTCCTTGGAGGGTTCCCTGCCCCAAGTCTCATCTCGGAAAGTCACCCCTGGTGTTGGTGTAGGGAGGTTCTTCTCCCCTCCTGTCCCACCAGAACCAGGCTGTATGTGAGTTTGTCGGTGTTAGTGTCTTCAGTGATGCGTCCTTTCACAAAGTTGTGTGTGGGGGGGGGGGGGGGATTTTCGTTCCCAACTTCCATCTGGGTTACAGATACTTCTTGCCCTGTCTCCCATCTGCGTTCCTCGGGGAACTGGTTGCCATCTCGATTGCGATCAACATCGAAATGGATCTCCAGGTTACCAGTTTTTGGGTTCTCTCAGATTCAGCGGCTGGCATTAAGTACCTTTGCTCCGTTTTTGGGTCTCTTGATGTGAGCCACCCCATTGTGCAGGAGATCGGGCTGAAACTCGACAGTACTTTCCTGGGTGGCGTTATGGTGTCCATTCAGTGGGTGCCAGGCCATTCAGGCCACTTCGGTAATGAGGTGGCCAACGAGCTGGCCAGGCAGGGTTTTGCGGACAGGCGCAATAGGGTTGCTTTTCCAGTTGCCCCAAGCGACCTACCCCCGGTCCTTAGAGCTACATCAGCTGGTTCCTGGCAGAGAGAATGGGACTCGAGCACTGTAGGTCGGGCTCTGTATAGCGTTCATCCCTCGGTTGCCGTTCCAGGCGCTCTAAACAACTTGTCTAGGAGGGATACAGCTTTGATTTCTAGGCTTCGAACGGGGCATTGCCTTCTGCGGGCGCATACACATAGTCTGGGGTGGAGGGAGTCGCTGGTCTGTCGGTGTGGTGTGGAGAGGAGACTGTGCAGCACTTTTTGTTAATATGTCACTTGTGGGTACCTTATAGGGGCCATCATCTATTGGATTGAGACCGCAATCTGGGAGAAATTCTTGGTGTGCCTCGCACAATCCGGCAGCCTATGACTCACTACGTCAGTTGGTCAGATTTTGCAGACGGACCAAACGGTTTGACTAGCTGATGCAAGGGGTTGATATTGACAGTACGGTGGTTGGTGGGACTGTATGGAATTGTGGATGTAGATGGAATGCCGGATTAGATTAAGTAATAGGTTTAAGTTGTAGAATTAGCGAATAACATGTAGGTTTGATATGCTCAGTAGAAATAAATTCAAATTCAAATAAATCCCGCATTCGCACGGTTGCAACAATGCTCAACAATTGTTGCATACTTATTCTGCACACTTATTTTGTACACTTTTAGAATTCTTACTAGTATGACCATCTTTGTTAAGCAATATGATACTATGGTCAAGTTTGGGGTAATCAAATCTATCCGGGAATATACTACAGGGGCTTCAGAAACACTTGCACCAGGCGAAGTGAGTATGGGTGGGGGGTGAAGCCTCGGCAAAGTTTCTGGGGGAGTGCAGTACACTTCCCCAGCAGGGTCCGAGCCACAGAAGCTTGGGTGTTTTTAAGAAACCAGCGTAGATTTAAAACGTTTTTCTGCAACTTGGAGATACAATTTAAAACAAGTGACCTCTGTTGGGGAGTGGGAGTGAGGTGTTGGGGTCGGTACCCCGGATGCTAACGTTTTTCCATGAAAGGGGCGTGAATTTGAAACGTTTTCCTGAAAATTAAAATGAAATTTTCATACGAATTCATGTGAAATTATTCAATAAAGATTTTTTTAAACAAGGGTTCTCGGACGGCCCAATCCGATACTGCTTCGGATCACTACTTTGTACTTTCTGCAGTATTACATTCTAAACCTCCAACATTTCTTTCTTTGACAGGTGCAACAGCTCTATCCCCGGCATTTATTGGTCGATTCTGAAGTGCTCCTTCAGCGAACAATGGAAATATGGTTTTACCCCGCCAGACTACAACCAAACTTTAGTAACACTATCCCACGTAACATCCCCATTTAAAGCGTATTGTTAAGGCATCGTTGCTCGGGGTGCCACATTGTGGTTTCGAATGTCCCCTTCGACGAACAATAGAAATTGAAACAATACGACGCTTGGAACGACATATCAAAGCATACTGTTAAAGCATTGTAGTTCGATTGTTGTTCGAGCTTTCGGAAAATAAGGTAATGAGAACTTCCCCTATCTTCCGACAACGTTATTTCTGTTATGAAGGTAGGGTAATAAGATTGTTATAGCATGGTTTTGTAAAAATGGGCCGGGGTAAGCGATTTATTGCATACTAGTGGTAGAGCGACGTCCTTGTAGGTGTAGAACATCTTCGGGAGCTTCGCCCCCTAGGACGATTCCACGCCTCCTCGGACGTCGCTCTACCAAGAGTGTGCATTAAATCGCTTATACCGGCCCATTGTTGCAAAATCCATGCTATAACCATTACTCAGCAAACGCCAGTAAACTGAACATTAAATAAATCCGTGCGTTCGCAAGGAGATACTGCAGTAGTAATAAGAAAAACTAATCATATGGAAAAAGGTGACTGGTGAAAATGGAACGAAAGCCTACAAAATAGATTCGTGTTTCCATCTCATAATTGTTAAGAAAAACAAATGGATTTCATCAAGTTGGACAAAACTTGTTAATAATTCCCGCCAAGCTTTTCGGCCATGTGAAGTCGTCATATCAAACGCCAAGCTTTTTTCCAAGCTAATCCCACAGACTAAGACTTCAAACGTTACATGAAATAATTGAAAATTGCGCTGTAAGCAATTTTCATGTATTTCATTTAATCTTCGTACCTCGTTGGGAATAGCTTGACGTTTGATATCACGACTTCCACGAAGGCTTGGCGGGAATCCTTAACAAGTTTTGTTTTGGGGTAGTATAGAAATATAGTAACGTTTCAGTGCCTGTTTGGCATTGCATGTTGTAATTCATTCAAGGCTTGGTGATGACGTCACGTTCACAAAGGATATACTTAAACATTAGCAATTATATTCAGGTAAGATGGCAACCTACAATCGTCCCCGTGTGGTTCATTGTTGGTTAATTGTTAATTATGATAACCACCAACAATTTATCTGTGGGTTGAAATTGTAACCCAAACATTTACAACGACCGAATTTCTACAACTACCCAAAAAAAATGTATCTCTTGATACAGAAAGTAGTAATACCAGAAAAATACCACAGTACTATGTGTAGTTTTATTAGGTTTACGAGAAAAAAAAAATGTGGCTTTTCGAGCAAAACACACCAAGCTAACCCAGCATACCAATGCGTACCCAACGGACAAACTATTTTCAGCGATACAAAACCTACCATACTGTGTCCGTCTTAAGAGACTGGGTCTTGACTCCCTTGAAATGCGTAGACTTAAAGCAGACTTAGTTCTTACTTTCCGAATTCTCCGTGCGGTCTCATAAAGACTAATATGCCACTGTTTGATTTTTGTATGGTGATGTCAACCCGGAGCCACTCTATGAAATTATCAGTTCCATTCGCTAGGACTGAATGTAGACGGATTTTTTTTTCTGTAAGGGTGATTTCAGCATGGAACTCCATTCCGGAGACGACAATATCAGGCGTGAATATTTCTGCTTTTCGACGTCGCTTAGAAACTGCTATAATTGTTATAACTGCTTTCTAAAGAGACCAAACTTCGTCACCTGACATTCATAGATCATGTCCTACTTGACCAGGCTTCCTCAAATCCCACCTACTTCATTCCTTAGATTTTTGACACTTTTACCTTTGGGCTGGGAGTCAGCGACCCCAAAGGACCTGGCTTATCCGGTTACTTGTTCTGTAGTGGCAAACTATATTATTATTATTATTAAAAACTTCTGACACTTCCGTTTATATCTAAGTGAAACTCAAGCGTTTAAAATAACGCAACTCAAATAAATACTAAAAGCAGATACACACGTTGCTTTCAAACGGTCAAGACCACCATCGGCAATGAGAAATACAGATCACTTCGTAATTTCCTTAACGATGACAACAAAAACGCCAGACATTAATAATTACCAGATATAAATTTAAAAAAAAAAGAAACGAATAAATCAATTTGTCAGCTAGACGTCATTCCAATACATGAATTGATCATCCATGAGGTTTTTTTTGTATGGGTTATCGGGGGACACTCAATGCTGTCGATGTCGTTCTGCTCAATATAGTATAAGAAAATCAACTGCATAAGTAAAGCACAGTAGCCATGGAAAACGCACCCTTACACTTTACTAAATTGTACGGTATACAGTATTTGCAGAACATTAGTTGAAAAATTCAAACGCCTATTAAACAAAAACGATTCATGTCAAATCAAAATCTTAAATCGCATTGTGTTGTAGACAAATCCAACTTCGATGCCATGTTTGATCACCTCATTAAATTTAAGACTAAAATATCTTGGCATTGGTTTACAGTTCTCTACAACTTTACAATTTACACCAGCATTATGGAACTATTCAGTTAACAGCACTATAGAAGTATTCTAGAACTTTTCCATTTCTACTTTATTTCTAATTTCAGTTTTGTTAGTTTAGTTCTAATTCTAAATCTAATTCTAGAACTGTTCTAGCTATAGAACTAGAACAAACATTATAGCACTAAAAATACAAACAGAGTAGCTATTCAAGTGCTGGTGAAAATACGAAATCACAACGTTTCGGCTCCTAGGTCGGAACCGTTTTCAGGTGAAGGGTTTAAAAAATGTCAAACAACTTAAAAATAAAAATTAATAAAATAACAGCAGAGCTGTGTCATGGATATAGAACTTACAAGTCATAAGGATGTAAGGTTCCATGCTAAAAACTAACACCAAATAAAATAAAAGTCAGCACAATTCGAAAGAATGTGCCAACATTCACACCTAACTCACCCAAGTCTGCTGGTTGAATGATGAGAGAATTCGGTCGGCTATGGTTTAAATAGTTGGTCCCTGGATTTTCATTGGTGGAAATGTGTTGATGCCAGCGTCATTGCTTAACTTATGGGTTGTCCTATCTCTACTTTTTTATGCGATTTTGTTATGATCAACCTCATTCATAACAAAATCACACAAAAAAGTTATCAACCTAATTCAACTTACAGGTCAGCCAGTTTACTCAAATTGCTTACTATAAAAGATTCATTGATGACTCCTTAGCACTCTTTCCAACCGGCATTCGTAACGACATTTTGAAATTTTTAAATAGCTATCATCGTTCCCCACAGTTTACAATGGTGGCACCTGACAATGATCAAATTGTTTTTCTTGATATTACAATCTTTACGAACAGCCACAATAGAGTTGAAACTGTCCATTTTCGTAAGCCAACCCAAACAACCAGAACTAACAACTTTCAATCATACACAGACCCAATCTATCAAGTAGACGGGCTAAAAAACGAGCTGCGCCGAATTTTTAGCCATTCCACCAATAAGCTTGTTTAGCGTGAAGAATTCAAATACATCTTCCATAAATACGTAAGCAGTGGGTTTCCGTTACCCACTATCAGTAAATATAATAACTTTAATTGGCTCTCCACCTCTCGGAAACAACAACATAAAACCGGATTTCTTGTTACCCTTACATAAGAGGAGTTACTGAACCACTTCGCAAGAAGTTATACACTGATAATGTGCGCCTTGTTAGTAAAAGTAGCCGCGCTCTTCACAGCTAACTTCAGCCTCCCCTCCCCTCCCAATACCAATACTACAATATTCGAGCTAAATTTACAAAAGACACCATTTATAGCATACCTTGTGCCCATTCTGGATGCACAGCCAGCTATGTAGGCCAAAGTAAACAGGAAATATGTAAACGTCTTAGTTCCCACAAATCAAACTTTAAATTAATGAAACAAGAACTCACTGGTTCAACACTTTCAAAAAACAGGGGATATACCCGAAATTTTGCAAACAAAAATTTTATTTCAAATTCCTAACACCAAAAAACGCGAAAACTAGGAAACACTTTGTGTTCATTTAACCAAACCACCTGTTCATAATCACTTAACGCCTACAGCCAATCAACTACAAGACTACATTAAGTTATGCAATGACGCTGGCATCAACACATTTCCACCAATCAAAACCCAGGGACCCACTATTTAAAGCATAGCCGACCGAGTTCTGTCATCATTCAACCAGCAGACTTGGGTGAGTTAGGTGTGAGGGTTGGCACAATCTTTCGAATTGTGCTGACTTTTATTTTATTTGGTTTTAGTTTTTAGCATGGAACCTTACATCCTTATGACTTGTAAGTTCTATATCCATGACCCAGCTCTGCTGTTATTTTATTAATTTTTATTCTTAGGCTGTTTGACATGTTTTAAACCCTTCACCTGAAAACGGTTCCGACCTAGGAACCGAAACGTCGTGATTTCGTATTTTCACCAGCACTTGATGGCTACTCTGTTTGTATTTTTAATAACTAAAGTGCTTTTTAACCTTCTACTTTTTTTTATTATAGCACTATTCAGTTAACATCACTATTCACTTATTATGACGATGACCTTGAAAACGCCACTGCACCCACACAACCTTCAATAAAATCTCTCTTCAGAGTACATACAAATCGACTCAAAAGGACCTATATAATAGATCATCCTGTATAAATACTATTTTCGTTCTAAGCCTGATATATAATCTGAGTGTAAAATCTTACTTACGTGAATCCTAAATATTTGGATAGTATCGTCACTAATTCCGAAGAGAAACCGCTGTATGATGTCAGTGAACTACTGTTGTGTATCACAACGTAAGGAGGATTCTAGAAACATGTGACAGCACATTAATGTGAATATTTTTACAATTAGTATTTTTGATGATGGAAACTGCTAAGGTTTGAAACTTACATGGAAGGAACCAATTTTCAATTTATATCCCAGAAGAGATGATGCGACGTCATCAGCGCCCCTCAACCATTTGTTAAAATCTGTTGAGACAATTCCAAGTTGGAATGAAGAATTTAATGGCTCACGATTCATCTTTACTAATTCATCTAAGTGAAGGCAGTCGACATTAGTTTGGATTATTAAGAAAAGTAACTGTGCCCTGCTTAAACCTCCTCCCTTCTTCTAAATAAACAAAGGAAATGCAAACACATAAGTAAGATATTCCCATAAAAGCTGAAAATGCTAATGAGGCCATAAGAAGAGCAACATAATCCCCGGTTTCTTTTCAAATTTTTCCCCTTATTAGTAGAGCTTATTTACGATATGGCAGGCACAGCCGAACACCCCCTAAGTCGCGTGACTAAAAGTGACGTTATTTGTTACTTTACTCCTTTTTTCGATTACACAATATTTTACCCTGAATTAACGTGACGACCGGTTTTCATAGAGAAGATGAAAGAGTACTTTTTGCTACCCCAACCTTAGTCGATCTGGAAGAGGATGGGTGATGCTTTTTACGCCTCATGCTACACCCTCTATGTAGGAGGCCTGAAAATGACTGACTAGCAACATTAGGGGATTCCCAAATTGGGTACTCTGAAAATGAGGATGTGATTTTTGCTAATCCCATTTACGGTTTTCGGTGATATGGAGGAGGATGCAGAACTGCATTTTGTGTACCCTCTCTATCTCGAGGGTATGAAAATGTTGAATTAGCAATATTAGGGGATGTCCAAATCGGGTACCCCGAAATTGCTTTATGAGAGCGCATTTGGCACACACCCCATGGCATAAGGCACTGTCCTTTTGTGTCCAAAAACTGCGTTATGCCACCTTCGTCTCAAATGTATTGGCCTCACGCAACCTGTCGGTGTTCTTGGAGGTATCTATGCCACACGGCTGGGATTCTTGGGGGCTTCAAAATAACGAAATAGCAACCTTAAAGGCTCCCCAAATTAGGTATGCTCAAACTGCTTTACGGGGGGGGGGGGGGGAAATTGAGGCTTAATGGCGCGTCGACAACTTGGTCATTAGCGCCAACCTCAGTCACAGTGCAGTGGTCCGGGTTGCCACTGCACCACACATTACAGAGATTTTATTCAAACCCCTAATCTAAATCTTGTCATACATCTGTACCTCCTGCAAAAATTGAAAAACACCGGACAGGAGGACAGACTTATCGCCCAACTGACGCGCAATGTCATGCGGAAGATGGAACCGACGACGAACACCATCAAGATGGCGACAATCAACAAGTAAGTGCCGGACCGTAAGTGGCCGTCGACACCAAGAACATTCAGTAGGGTCAACCACCCGCAAAAGGAAACAGTGAGTAACTGCTTTACGATTGTTCGCACACAGATTATACATCGACAAGGGAATGTGACGCAAATATAGCAATTTACGCATGTCGAAAAATGTAGGGGCATGTCAGGCACACCTGCTAATGCTTTATGAGCTTTCACATTATGAGAGCCATAAAAATACATCATTAGGGCAGTCCTGAAAATGACGAAATGGCAATATTAATAGATCCCCAAATCAGGTACCCTGAAAAATGCCTTATCAGCTTTTGCACATTGAAAAGCATGGTTAAAGGATTGTCACGTTAATTTTGCAATGCGGGGCACTCAAGAAATATGGGGGGGGGGGGTCTAGATTGCCTGAAAAAACTTTATGAGCTTTCACACTGTGAAAATGACGAAAATGCTTCATTAGGGCCACTCCTCTGAAAATGCATCATGGCATGAAAATGCACGAAAGAGCAACATTAGGGTCTCCAACTCGGGAACTCTGAAAAAATGTGTATGTTAATAAAAAAACGGTAAGGGGTTCTGACGTCAATTTGGAATTGAGGGCCTGTAGAAAATGTATTACCAGTGCGGTCAAGTACACCTGCAACAACTTTATGAGCTTCCACACTGTGAATATAAAGAAATTGCATTGTTAAGGACATTCCTGAAAATGCTTTAGGAGATACCTTTGCAGAGCATGAATTTGACAAACCAAAACGTAGGCTTTTCATACATACATTTGGATGAATGACGAGGATTTGGGTTTTACACACTGGCATTATGTTAGTTACGAACTACCTCAGTCAGTGTACTAGCTTCACCTGCCAAGTGCTTACTATATTCTGCATTCGATTAATCCAGGTGGTTAATTCTAGCTCTGCAGATGAACAGAAAACTAAAAAAGCGACTACAGTGACTACCTAGTCGCATCCGGTCTTCTGGCAGTTCTGCCACTACCAATAGTGAGGCACACTTCTCTACAACGCATTGCAACAGCTATCTCTATTATACAGAACAGCGTGAAGTGACGTCATATTGCCTACGAGATAGCATCTGGAAAGCATAACTACAAGGGGCACTAGATTAAAATGTAAGGGAACAACGGCATTTCTAGTCAAAACAGTGCTTTGAGAGCGGTTTTCTTAGGCTTAAAAAACGTTGTTTTCTCCAACAACAAAAATCACGCTTTATATGCTGAAGAAATCCAGTCTAATAGCATTGGCTTCAGTAAAACGCCCTTCTTTTTCCCCTCTAGTGCCCCTTGCAGCTAACCCAGTTACCGGCTCCACCATAGACTTAGATGCAATAATACTACGTTCTGTCACTGCCTTATAATAAAAAAAGCAGTAACCATCAGAATTGCCCGTTAAAAATTTGTTAGCTTCTACGCTTATTTTACATTTCAGCGTAATTGTCAGCGTTTAAGCCTAATTTACACCTTTAATTTCGTAAGTAGCTACTAACGAAGATTTGGATTTATATAGCAAGCCTATCAATTTTTGCAACACGGTATGCTTCCGGGCATACAGTTACAGTGTTACAACGTAATGCGCAACGTAGCCTATATAGATTAGTGGTAGTACGGAAGTGACAGGAGAAATGCTGTTGAGAAAGCCAGCAGCGACTCGTAGCAACCTGAAGTTGCCATGGTTATGTGATTTTAGACCTAATTTTCATTTTTAAGACCTAATTTTTTTAACGGCAGTTTTAGTTTCGAGAAGATTGGCCTAATGGAGAATTTGGTTCGACCGCAAGCCTATTCATTCATGCAACAAAACGACAAGTCTCTTTTAAAGGAAGCTAAAATGTTTTGTTTTTACAGCTGCGTTAACACAAATCCTTAGGATTTTAATTCGGTGATGAAATGTTATTATTTAATTTAGTTACGTCGAATAAGTCTATTAGGTATAAGGAGGTAACGATGTTTTAATTTGCCATGTTATTTAACTAACTTTTGACACTGAATCTAACGTTGTAAACAGTGGTCGTCTCTATCTAGTACCGTTGCGAAGTTTTTCAGACGGACGGCCGGACGGACAAATTCGTTGCAATAGTCTTCTCAGTCGGTACGGCTGTACAGAAGACTAAAACCCTGTCGTTTTCAATCGCTGAACATTCAGGATGCCTACGTGACTTTTAATTCCGAGCATTACATCTTCCTAGACTTGAACGTAAATTACGGTACTCATAAATCCTCTGGTTTAGAATGGCTCGGGAGTTCGTCACGCTTTGTGTGACGTGGAGGATCTGTGCTTCGATTCGGTTCAGTTTAAAAAGACCTATCGTTTACTGATTTTGGACTGCTCCAAACAGTCGAAGAGACTTAAATCCAGCATAGTGGAAGTGAAAGTAAAATTGAACCTTAATTGCACCATTCCAGCCAATACGATCAGTCACGCGCTATTAACTCGGAAACAGACTTTGGGCCTATTGTAGGCGGAGCGAACAGACCTTTATTTCGAATTTATATTTAGTGTTTATTTTAACGACTGTACCATATTGTTTAATGCTCCTTAAAAATCTCGGACCCGGACCACTGCATTGTGACTGAGGTTGGCGCTAATGACCAAGCTGTCGACGCGCCATTAAGCCTCATTCCCCCCCCCCCCTTAAAAATCTGGGGAAAATGCTCACTCGGCTAAGCTTGGGCTCTTTGCCTGTTGGTGTGACGTACTGCTGTTATTTGCAGGCCTTTGTCTTTAGCTTTTTTCTTCATATGGGTAAAGCTACGTATAATATTATTTTAATAGGCTTTCGTTTGCTCCATCACCTAGTGTCTGATTAGTTGTTTTTAGCTTCTTTCCACATCCGACACTAAAGATGTGAGCCATCGCCGCCGACTAAAAATAAAACGGCACGTTTGTTACGGTGGTGGGGCTGCCGTCGCTAATAATTCTGACATTGTTCACAACAATATTTACTCCTGTGCAAAGTGCTTTCCCTAAACTGTAAATGTTAATAATAAAAGCATATAAAAAAGGGTTTAACGAGCGTTAACCACTCCTGGTCATCTGCCCGAAGCCCTAAGGCCCAATGATAAAGCATTTAATTGTAAGCCAAACAAACATCAGAGCGATAGTTTTTAACAATACTCAAAAGATTCAGCAGGTTGGCAATGCTGGCCTCTGGTCTAATACTTGACAACTCCACCAACGAAAATATTGAGGCGCACACCTCTATCAAGCCCAGCGACAGAGATACGAAAACCATATTATAATCTATCAGTAACGATCACAATATTAGGCTTAATTTTTAGTTGTCATTTTTGTTTCATAAGTAGCAGCTGCGTTTGAGATTAGGTTTAGTCATTAATGTGCCACGGCATAGCGTCTATACACGTTGCCTTGGTAACGAGGAATCGTTAAACTATTAGATGCAGGCATGTTGCTGTTTAGTGCTGTGGTGCAAATACATCGTCTCATGTATAGTTTGGTTTTACACGTATCACTTCGTCGTGATACGATGATTTAGGCTTCGTATTTGGGATTCCCATAGCTAGTTTCGTTGCCATGCTGAAAGTTATCCCTCCAAGCATTCTTTTTTTCAAATGATGCTAAGGTGTATCGTTAACGGAATCGTTTTGTTTTTTATGGTTGCGATGTTCCAGTAGTGGTTAAAATGCAACATTCAAATGTTATTATTTCATTGAGTTACGTCGAAAAAGGTTATCCGCTAGAAAGAAGCAACCAAAATTTAAATTGCCGTGGTTTTTTAAAGTACACTTGACTACCCCCAGCGTGGTGTATGCTTCGTCGGAAATCCTTAACTATTCACGATTCCAAATGTACAATAGTGAGTGTTAAAAATGAATTCGAAAATTTGTAATTTCTCCCATTATAATTGTTAGGTTATACTAATTAGCAATACTCAGCAATACTAATGAGGGTATCAAGAGTTGTACCAAATTTCATTCCAATCTGATCTTTCGTTTGGATTCCACCCAGCCTAAAAATGTGCAACCAACCAACGGACCCCCAGTGTTTCCTTTTGCGGGGGGTTGACCCTCCTGAATGTTCTTGGTGTCGACGGCCACTTACGGTCCGGCACCTACTTGTTGATTGTCGCCATCTTGATGGTGTTCGTCGTCGGTTCCATCTTCCGCATGACATTGCGCGTCAGTTGGGCGATAAGTCTGTCCTCCTGTCCGGTGTTTTTCAATTTTTGCAGGAGGTACAGATGTATGACAAGATTTAGATTAGGGGTTTGAATAACATCTCTGTAATGTGTGGTGCAGTGGCAACCCGGACCACTGCACTGTGACTGAGGTTGGCGCTAATGACCAAGTTGTCGACGCGCCATTAAGCCTCAATCCCCCCCCCCCAACCAACGGACCAATCAACCAACCAACCAACATTTTGCAGTTTGGTGTCCGTTATAGGCAAAAAAAGTGAAAATAGTTTTAAAAAATAAAAGTTGGTATAATAAAAAGGGGTGGATTTCTACTGTTACTGCCATACTGCCGTTTCTAGGTATGCTCATAGCTGGTATACATTGTCTAGCTGGGATTGCCGTAGCCGTTAAGAAAGTTCAAAACGATTCTAGCGTATTGACCAAGATGGTGGGACATGACAAAAAAATGGAAGGGCGGGGAGAGAAAAAGAAAAAAACATATCGTGGCAGAGGGCTCTATCTGAGACCAGTAAGGGAATGATCGATTTTAGTAAACCGCTAACAAGCGTTGATTTAAATCGATTGGTTAAAATCTTGACAATTCCTAAATATAGAGGACACGTTAGCAAGGACCAACTTCGTCAAAACCTAAATGTTTGAAATATGGCATCGTCAATCGGGAAGATTTTGATGTGGGAGAAAGCAGTCACTGGGTGGCTTATTCGACCATTACGAAAACACTCGGTCGTTCTGATAGGTTCGGTAATATCGAACCTTTCATTTAAATCTCCGAGTATTTGGGACCAGCTGTAGAATCACGATCGGGCACAGAATATTAATTATATCCGGTGCGGTCATTTTTGCTTATTTTTTATACGTTTTTTTGGCTAAGGGTCATAATTACGAGGTGGTTTTAGATGAGATTACAGCAATTTAAATTTTCCGGGACCGTCAAGTCCCAAGTACTTCATAATAGCGACCCTTAACATTATCGTTATCTAATTCTGAAGGCTTATAAATTACCATATCCTTGCTAATTTCATGTTTTTTACTAAAATTCTGACTTCATGTCCACAATAAGTTCATTCCCTTCAATACTTTAATCATAATCATGCTACATTGCTGCATAATAAATTTGAAATCCAGGACTCGGTTTTTTTTGTCAACGTCGTATTTGAAAGAGAATCTATCACTGTTTTAATAATTTTAGGTGTACTATGGATTGCATCTTCAATGTTTGAGGCTTCAGAATAGTGAATATATTCGCTCGATTTATAACATTTCGAGCAAATGAAGTATTTGTGACGAAAGTCTTTACTGCACGACAAAAATACCCTTGGTAGAATGGGAGTGGTGTTGTGAAAACTTAATATTACAATGCCGTTTTCTAGGACGAACTGACTCATAGCCAAATCGTCATCAACATAGGACTGTTTACTTTTCTTATCCTTTTATTATCCGCTTCAAAATCTTCTTCATTGTTTGTACGTACAGTATTAGGAACGTTTATAATTGTTTGTTCTAAAGCGATTATATGATAATAGTTTACGTCATCCTCAGGATCTAGGGCGGGTCCGAGTTAGTGCAACGTTTGTATCCTGCATCATAGTTATGGTACAAGTTTAAATTATTACTCGACTGTCGATGTATTCTTTAGTATATGTGTCACTATTTTCTATTGGTGGTCCCATGTATTTAAGTCGTTTGTTTGTCGCGTTAAAATTTCTGTTACGTCTGTTATTCTACCAAGTCTACCGTAAAGTATGGTCAGACCCACGTTCGTTTACAAAGGCTTCTTACTCGGGTAGGCCTACTGAGTTATAGTTGATACATCTTAGGCGGATATGCCCGGTCCGAGTTTAGGTATACATTATTATTTCTCATTCTGTAATCCATCATGACTTTTAAATTGACTCATTCTTTAGTGACCGTATCTGTAAGTAATGAGGGTAACACAACGTCTTTATAGCACTTTTTTTGTGTGCTGAAATGCCCATTGACTTCCTTGAAACTCGATTCAGATGAATTTCTTTAATATCGATTTATAATCCGGATAACTGGAAAATAGTTGTTCCATCTTGGGGGCCTATAAACTCTACACAGGCAACGAGTTTAGTTAATCAATTGATCTGCATGTCGTAATCCATTATTAGTTTCGCATCGATATATTTTTTAGTGGTCGCATCCGTAGCTTGCGAGGGGGTAACAACGTCTTTAATGCATTTTTTTTCAGGCTGTGATGACCACCAGAAACTTCAAATCATTTTGAAGTTCTTTCATATCAATTTCGTAACTGGATAACTGGGAAAAGATTGCTGCATATTGGCGGGCTATACTGGCATCAAGTTTTATTAATCGACTGTTTTTCGTATTCCGTAACTTTTTTTGACTCGACGTATTCTTCGGTAGCTACATCCGCAGATTGTGAAGGAGAAACGCCGTCTTTAATGCATTTATTTTTTGCACAAAAGTTACCGCCCGCATCTTCTTTCATGCCGAATTTAAATTACATTACGCTGGTTTCAAAATCAGCTAACTGGGAATGTGGTACTGCATCTTCGTCTAACAGCTGCGCCGAATTTGGTTACGCATTTATTCTGCATTTCGCAATCTTGATTCAAATCTAAAACAAAACAAATTTAATTTCTTTTCTATATACAAATTTATATATATAAATTCTAAATTCTAAATTCTAAATTCTAAATTCCCTAAATTCTATGTCAAGGGGTAACACAAACTTTGCTCCATTTTTAAACTTGGTTTCACTTCCCATTTTAATTTCCTTGGAATTACTTTGCAGCAGAAGCGTATGTCAGGTGGGATGAGACATTCTGAGATTTCTTTATATACATATACGTGTATTTTTTTAATTTATTTTTTACACATATATATAAAATATACGTATAAAAGAAATATATATACAGGGTGTTCCAAAAGTCGGGCCTACCTGAATATATCCTAAATGGTGTCAAATATCCTGAAAACAAGTTTATAGTAATAATGAGAAAAAAGTGGGGATTCAGATGAGTGTAAAGACGATGACCTTGAAGACCTCCATCAAGGTCATCGCGTTGCTAACTTCTAAAGGAAGCACCGTAGACCATCAGTGTAAATTTGAAAGTTGTAGGTAATCATTAAAAACTGCCAACCCAAAAAAATCCATGTAGAAACGCCAGAGTTATGTGCAAAATACCCTTTTTGCACATAAACTTCACTGCAAGAGCTACTTGTCAAGCAGTTTAAACAAATGGAAAGGTTAGAAGTCAGTGACCAGCTAGCATCTCCGGTCTATTGTACACAGTTATCCCAACGCTGTTTATTTCAAGTTTGTTTGTTGTTTTACGGGTATTAGCCAGTTTTGTGTATTTCATTGCGTGAAATTTGAACAATGTTTCTGTCACCATTTTATTGTTCAGAACCAACGGGTGTGGTATGTGGTCAGACATGTTATTAGTGGGTTCTAAACAAATAACATGGGCGTACATAACTGTAACGAACGTGTAAATAAATTAATTGTAAATAATTTTGTAAACCACTACAAAAGCTGTAAACTTGCAACTTGAAGGCTGGTTTCGTAACCTCTACCATTGAGTCAGAAATGGAGGATTAATTTTGACCAACAAAGAGGGGGGGGGGGGGTTAAGGGCCCAACTTGGACTATCACGTTTGTGTGGAATAAAAATAAGATGGAAATCAATCAAGAAGGAGCTCGAAATGGTGTCCCATCTCATTGCGGCATGCTTGTGCCCGTATCGTTGTGGAATGTAGTACCCGTTCGAATGTTGCTACTGGGATGGCTCTACATGTTGCACGTTTCCGTTCCTTTAGGTCTTCAGCTGTTGTTGTGGGGGTTTCATACACTTGGGCTTTAACGTGGCCCCACAGGAAAAAGTCCAGCGGAGTTAAATCTGGTGATCGAGCAGGCCAAGCCGTTGGGCCAGCTCGACCGATCCACTGTCCTGGGAACAAAGCGTCCAACCGCTGTCGCACAGTTCTACGGAAATGGGGTGGGGCTCCATTAAGTTGGTGCCGAATTGCCTGCACCGTCGCTAGTGGCAGGTTGTCCATAATGTCAGTTCAATGTATTCAATGAGTTCAATGAGTTCAAGGTACAAGGTACAATGAGTTCAAGGTAGCGTTCCCCATTTAGAGTTCCTGGGCCAATGATGTGGCCATTTAGGATCCCACACCAGACATTAAACCGCTATTGTTCCTGATGTCGGGCTTCTCGCAACCAGTGAGGATTCTCGTCTGCCCAGTAGTGCACATTGTACGTATTCACGATGCCATCCCGTGTGAATTGCGCCTCGTCCGTCCAAAATACATGATTAAAAAAAAAGGGTCAGCAGTAGTTCTTCCCAAGAACCAATCACAGTACTGCAGACGGGGGTCATAATCTGTTGCTCGCAGCGCCTGATGAAGATGAACATGGTATGGATGGAAACTGTTCCTCTTCAGGACACGTAGGACAGACTGATGACTGATGTCAAGTGCCCTTCCAACTGCACGACTACTGGACTACTTCCAGGAAACGAGCAAGTGTCCTGTTGAACGTTCGTATTGTTGGATGCCTTTGTTGAGGATGCCGTTCTGCATAAATTCGAAGCGCTTCACGAACATTTTCGTGGGCCAAACCATAGCACACGATCATGTCCACGAGTTCTGCATTGGCGTAGGCTGCCATCTGAAATTACAGTGTTCTGTGTATCTGGCTGAAATTTGCTAAAGTGCAGTTCATTATTTACTCATCAGCCTAACTGAGAGTAGTTGAAGTACGGCTGAACTGCGCTGAAGTGCAGGTAATTAATGTCTCATCAGCCTAACTGAGAGTAGTTGAATTATGGCTGAAGTGTTGAAGTGTAGTTCTTATTTCTTAATCAGCCTTAGGGATGGGTCATTATTAGTGGCGACCGGGGGTGGGGGGGGAGATGTATGGAGCTAGATTGACTTCGGGACCGACAGAATTTCGAACCCCCCCCCTTCCACGAGACTGACTAAAATCTTGACCAGCTCCCTATTAACTCAAGATACAAAACAAAACTCTGTTCCTTTTCATTCCCCAGGAAATACGTATAAAAAAGAGGGAAGGTTTCGTATTCCTTCTTAGGCTATCCATCGATGATATCCGTAGTCAACTCTAATTAGTAGATGTGAAAAATGTGCCGTGACAGTTTTTAAAAAAAGAACAAGGCTGATTACAAATAATAAAATGTTCCCAAAAACATTGAACAATCATATTCCAATGATGAATGTGCCATTGGAGCTTAACCTTTAATTTGCCCTCTAGTTTGTTTACATCTTCTCTAACTTCCATCCCTTTGCCAGAGACTAACACTTCATGACCCCTTACAAAGACTAGACGAAAGAACTCTCCCCCCAATTACAAAATGACTGCATGGTTCCAAATTGGGAGTAGTTGAATTCCGGCTGAGATGTGCTGCAGCTCAGTTTTCTTTTCGAGCTTCTCCAGCAGTGTGCGGTGTGATTCACTGCTTGACAAGTAACTCTTGCAGTGAAGTTTATGTACAAAAAGGGCATTTTGCGCATAACTTTGGCGTTTCTTCATGGATTCTGTTTCTTGGGTTGGCTGTTTTTAATGATTACCTACAACTTTCAAATTTTCACTGATGGTCTACGGTGCTTCCTTTAGAAGTTAGCAACGCGATGATCTTGATGGAGGTCTTCAAGGTTATCGTCTTTACACTCATCTGAATCCCCGCTGTTTACTCATTATTACTATAAACTTGTTTTCAGGATATTTGACACCATTTAGGATATATTCAGGTAGGCCTGACTTTTGGACCACCCTGTATATAGTATATAAATAAATTTGTATTTGTATTTTTATACATTTCTTATTATACGTATATTTTATATATATGTGTAAAAAATAAATGAAAAAAGTACACGTATGTGTATATAAAGAAATCTCAGAATGTGTCATCCCACCCAACATACGCTTCTGCTGCAAAGTAATTCCAAGGAAATTAAAATGGAAAGTGAAACCAAGTTTAAAAATGGAGCAAAGGTTGTGTTATCCCCTGACATACAATTTAGGGATTTAAAGGGTAGTGGTTCTCCATGTCTAACATTAATTGGGAATACAGATGTGTATTTCAATGACTGGCCCCCAAAATCAAAACATTCTGAAAGAATTCAGCTGGTATTCAGCTGAATTCAGCTGATGCGCAATTTTTTAACAGTTTTTAACTATTGAAATTATGTACATCCGATGTCACCCTGTTATAAATTTTGTGAAAAGTTAAGCAAAGACAGATCGCTGTGTAGTAGAAAGTGGATACACTACAACATCCACACCAAAAAAGGAAAATCTAATAAAATATAATACAAATCCGTGATTCAATTTACCTTCATACGTGACTACAAAGTTATAGGAAGTGAGCAGAAAAATTTGCTATGTTTACATTGTTAGTGCACTAACTATGCTGCTAGAACTATGAAACTTTGGCGCAACGTTTAATATGGATTCGTCCAACCTAATATATCTAACGAAAAATTTTCAGAACAACATTTTATTGATTTGGTATCGTAATAAACAATGGAAATGGAAGATGATCCCTGAATACATCTGAATAAATAAAAAAAAAAACAAATCGACGGAAATTGAATTCAATTTCCATCGTTTTTGTTTTGATATTATAGGTTTAGTATTGGAATAAATAAATAAAACAAAAACGATGTTAGTTAAAAACTACTATAAGGAGCAAAAAGAGTCACCCCTTTTTACCTTTTTTGATCATTAGATGTCTAATAATAAGATTGACAAATTGTGGAGGTATGTTTAAAAAAATTGGGTATGTCGTAGATTTTAAGTACTACAACGATCCTTATTATCCAGTCAAGACATTGAGGCTTTTATAGGCATTCACAAAAGATGAGCATAATAGTCACAGGAATGACATGATCAAAATTTTCATGCAGTTGGATCAAAGTGAACGCGAAAAAAACGTTGCCTGTAAAAAGGTAGGTCTAAGTTTAAAAAACGCAGTAAATAAAAAATTGGAAAAATGAGATACTGCATGAACCTCTGATTATTACCTTCCCCAAAATAACAGGCAAATGTGTGTGGGCCGAGAAAAGCTTCTTTATCAAATCTGGTAAAGAAATGGTAAATAAAATCGGAGACCATTTACCGATGGAATTGCATCATCCAGGGGGGGGGGGATTGAGGCTTAATGGCGCGTCGACAACTTGGTCATTAGCGCCAACCTCAGTCACATCGCAGTGGTCCGGGTTGCCACCGCACCACACATTACAGAGGTGTTATCCAAACCCCTAATCTAAATCTTGTCATACATCTGTACCTCCTGCAAAAATTGAAAAACACCGGACAGGAGGACAGACTTATCGCCCAACTGACGCGCAATGTCATGCGGAAGATGGAACCGACGACGAACACCATCAAGATGGCGACAATCAACAAGTAAGTGCCGGACCGTAAGTGGGCGTCGACACCAAGAACATTCAGGAGGGTCAACCCCCCCGCAAAAGGAAACAATGAGTAAGTCGGGTGTGACCAATTCGCAAACGGGCCAACACAACCTCCTCACGGCGACTGCGGCGACACGCCGAGTGCCACTCCTCGACAGTGCCTTTAATGGCCCGTAACTTATTACCGTCCTGTCCATCCCACGAGGCTTGCCAAAAAGCATGTAACCTCAGACGCAGAGTTGGAAAAGCGTCCGAGGGAACAAGCCTGAGATCCCTACCGAGAGGGCCAGAAAGGGCCCCTTTTGCTGCAGAATCCGCTTGCTCATTTCCACCTATCCCAACATGGCCCGGGATCCAGCAGAAAAGCACGGTTTTCCGCTGGCCAGGCAAGCGGGAAAGCAAAGCTTGGACACGTTGTGTCAAGGGGTTCCGTGGATTGTAAGTCGCCAAGGACTCCAGGGCACTCATGGAATCGCTAAAGATAATGAAATGCGTGCCCTGAAGGCCAAGGATCCATTCCACCGCCAAACCGAGAGCCAAAAGCTCTGCAGAAAACACAGAATAGCCTGATGGAAGGCGATGGGCTACCGTCACTCCCTTACAAACACAAGCACAAGCCACGCCAGCGTTTGACTTCGACCCATCAGTAAACAGCCGCTGATAACCGGCGTACTGAGAACACAGCCGCCGGAACTCCTGCAAGTACCTTGCTGGCAGAGTGGAACCCTTCGGGAGGGACGCCAGAGCGAAAATGAAAATGCCACTTGGGACAAGCCAAGGGGCCACTGGCATCCCCCCAGCCTCAAGACGCTGGGCATATCAAAGGCTATCTCCTGACAGGACTGCTGAAGCCTATCGCGGAAATCACCCTTACCCACCCTGCGTCTACCGACTCGCAAGTCTGGCCCAAAAACCATGGACCAAGCAGGACTGGATTCCACAGCACGTAAACGCACAGCATACTGAATGGCCAGCTTCCGCCGACGAATGGCCAAAGGTGGCTCCGAGGCCTCAGCATAGAGGCTGACCACTGGAGAAGTTCGAAATGCCCCAGTCGCCACACGCAGGCCACTGTGATGCACAGTGTCCAACATCTGGAGAGTCGAGTCACTAGCCGAACCATACACCATGCACGCATAATCAAGTTTGCTGCGGACAAGGGCTCTGTAGAGGCGCAACATGGCAGTACGATCGGCACCCCATGAAGTACCCGACAGAACCCGCAAGATGTTAAGTGCCCGCAAAGACTTGTCTTTAAGTTGGCGCAAGTGTGGAAGCCAAGATAACCTGGAATCGAACACCAGACCCAGGAAACGTGCCTGTGGGACAACAGGAATCTGCGCCTGCCCCAAATACAGGCAAGGATCTGGGTGCAGTGTTCGTTGGCGGCAAAAGTGAATGCACACAGTCTTGTCCGGAGAAAACCGGAAACCATTACTGACCGCCCAGGTCTGGACTTTGTTAATCGCCAGCTGTAGCTGCCGCTCGCAGGTCTGCATGCGAGCTGCCCGAAAGCGCAGGCCGAAGTCATCGACAAACAATGACTGGGGAACAGCAGCCTGCTGAGCAATGGGATTGATCCCAATAGCAAACAAGATGACACTAAGAACACCCCCTTGAGGCACACCATTCTCCAAGACAAACGGGCGGGAAAGAGTCGCCCCGACACGAACACGAAAAGAACGGCCGGAGAGGTAAGCGGAAAGCAACAGTGGCATCTGTCCCCTCAAGCCATAGTTATAGAGATTACGGAGAATCCCATAACGCCAGGTCGTATCATAAGCCTTCTCCAAGTCAAAGAAAACCTGAACCAGATGTTGACGCAGGCGGAAAGCCTCCCTCACATCCGATTCAAGGGCAACCAGATGATCGATAGTTGACCGAAAACGTCGAAAGCCACACTGGGACGCAGATAAGAGTCCGCGTGATTCCAGCACCCAGACCAACCTCTCACTGACCATCCGTTCCATAAGTTTACAGACACAGCTAGTCAGAGCGATTGGGCGATAACTGGAAGGAGCAGTAGGGTCCTTGCCCGGTTTCACAATCGGGATGACCACTGCTGTCCTCCACGCTGCCGGAACAGAGCCTTCTGCCCACACACGGTTAAACATCTCCAGCAAGAACTGCTGGGAGGCAAGAGGCAGATGCTTCAACAGCTGATAGTGAACATCATCAGGCCCTGGGGCGGAGTCATGCGACTTGGACAAAGCTGAAACAAATTCCTGCCTGGTGAATGGTAAATTGTACTCCTCTAGCCCGTCGGAGCGAAAGTCTAGAGAGTGAGCCTCTTCTCTACGCTTTATTCTGAGGAAACCAGGATCATAATGGTTATCACTCGAGACCCGCGCAAACGCAGACGCAAGACAGTCGGCGATATCCGGCACAGAAGAGATCACGGAATTCGCCACCTTCAGCTGTGAAACCGGGGAAGACACGTTCCTCCCCGAGATCTGGCGCACCTTCCGCCACACCTGCTGAGAAGGCGTGGAGCGCGTGATCGACGAAACATAAGCTGTCCACGATGCACGTCTAGCCTCACGGATGACATACCTGGCACGGGCACGACAGCGCTTAAAGGCTACAAAGTTGTCAGTAGTTGGGATGACCGTAAATGCACGCAACGCTCGCCGGCGGGCCCGAATAGCATGCCCGCAAGCAGGCGTCCACCACGGAACAGGAACCCGCCGTGGCTGTGTGGACGAACGCGGGATAGTAGCACGAGCAGCAGCAAGGACCACGTCAGCGAAATGAGTTGAAAGTTCATCCACATCAGAAAAGTCCCCAACCGCACGCTGAAATACAGCAGCCTCAGCAAAGGCTGACCATTCAGCACGTCTAAGCGCCCACCGGGCTGGCCTGGAAGCCACAGAACCCCCTTGTGTCATGGACAACACAACGGGGAGGTGATCGCTTCCATGCAGATCGGCAGTGACAGCCCAAGTGAAGTGAACTGGGACGGCAAGGGAGCAAAAGGCTAAGTCCACCGCTGACCAATTGCCCGTGGCCAGGTTACAGTGTGTCATGGCTCCATCGTTCAGGATGCAAACGGACGCCCTCTGCATCCACTCCTCAAGGATCCTGCCCTTGTTGTCAGTATTAGGTCCTCCCCACTGGACGTGGTGGCTGTTAAAGTCGCCCAGCAGGAGAAACGGGGCAGGAAGCTGGCGAACCAGGTCCTCCAGGTCACCAACCCCAAAGACCTCATCCGGCGATAAATAAACCGAACAGACAGTAATATCGAATTGAAAAGAAACTCGAACTGCTACCGTCTGAAATCTAGTGTGCAGAGGCACACTGGCATGCGGCTGAGAGTGTTGAACCAGCACTGCAACACCACCATGTGCACGTGGCACAGGGTCTGCATCCAGACGGTAGACAGAGTAACCCCTAACAACCGGATTATCCGACGCCTTGAAGCAAGTTTCCTGAAGGCAGCAGCACAGAGGTCGCCACATCTTCCAGGGTGCCACTTCTGTGGGCCAGTTACGAAAGTACAGAAAAGATTAGCTCGAGTGGAACTGGATACAAATAAACTAGACACACGCCCAAAAAACATGATATATGTTATTCCCAAAGCTCGGACTTGACAATCGACATGTCACTAATGAAATTCTAGTGTGTAAGCCCAAAGAGTGCGGGAGGATCAGTCTCTAGCTTGGTGGAAACATTAGCTACCTTGATAGGTAAACGAATCACGAAAAACAACGTAAAACTCGGAAAGGGGAAAAAACGAAACTATCCTCACAAACCAAAGTTAAAAAACTTTTATTGGCCAAAATTAATAGTGTTTAATCTGCACGATTTGTGGCAAGTAAACTTGATGGAAGTGAGACCTTACTCCCGGGAAGATATTGGATATGACTTTGGCACACTTACACCAACGTTATGCCCGAGTTGGGTTGGGCAATTCCATATAAATCTACAACGGGTTAGTTATTACCATTTCTTTTAAGAATATACTCATAGGAATTACTCATAAAAAATTCTAAGGTAAACTAGGTAAAGACTTTTTTTACAATAAAATTTGGATGTGGAACATATTTACCAGAGGGGCAATTACAAGTGATAGATATCGTAGACAAAAGTGTTTTCCCAGTACAACGACAACGTTCATTCCATGACGAAACTGAAACCGTAGAAAGTAACCATTCGACACGAAAAGTGTTTTAGGAGAACTAGTTCTCCCTCGAAGAGACATAAATTTGTTGTAGGAACTTCCATCAGAATTTCGAAAGTGAAGAAAATTTTCGATAAGGAATATTTGCAGAATTTCACGGAAGAAGTATTCATGATTAGAAAAGTTCTGAAAACGATTCCAGTAACTTATCTCTTTACCGTTCACGTTGGTGAGCCAGTGCTCGGCAGTTTTTATGAGAAGGAACTTCAGATACTAGTTTCATATTAATTTTTAGGAGAAAAGGTGTTACGGAAGAAGAAATATAAAGACAGTAAAATGGTCTACTTAGTGAAGTGGCAAAGATACAATGCTAAGTTCAATAGCTGGATGGAAAACAGCAATTTATCCACTTGTATAAACTCCTGGTATCTCTTTCATGCTGAGCCACATTAGGTTGTCTAACTTTTTCAGTCAGATATTATTTAAAAAAAAAATAAAAACAAAAGAATTGAAAGAAATTTTTATCAGCACAGAAAAAAATCAACTTTACCTGTGTATTTTGGGGGAAAAAAGATACTAATTTCTACAACGGCAATAGGTGTCTTTGGAATTTGCCTTACTGAAAACTTGAAACAAAGTCTCCACTGTCAGAAGGTTTGTGATTCGGCATATTGTCGCTTTGCCATCGTAAATAAGTGTTTCATTTCTGGGAACATCATTACTAAAGTTTGAGCATTTAAAGTTTTTGTGCCCCCAATTCTGGAATATGCAACTACATTCCTGTCTCCATATTTGGCACAAATTAATGATCAGCTCGAGGCTCTCCAACTCATATTCACGAAAAGACTTCCTAGATTGAAAAACATTATCTATGGTGAAAGACTTAAGGCTTGACCTGGAACTTTTGGAGTTGTTTAAATAAGATTTAATTTAATTTTGACATTTGAAATTTTGCATAACTTTATTTCAGTAGATCTTCCTTTCTTCGATTTTGTAAATTGCCAGATTGGTAGACGTGGTCATAAATGGAAACTTATTGTCCCAACCTCTTATCTTGACTGTCGTCGAAACTTATTTGTGGTGTGAATAGTCCCAATGTGGAATACCCTTAGGTCCAGTATGGTGAATGTACCTACTGTCCCAGCTTTCTATAAATTATTGAAAGCTGAACCAGTGCACAAGTTTTTAAAACGCCCGTTGTCAGAAGGTTTGTAAATTTCACATTCTTATACTGCAACCTAAATTGCTCAAGAACAGAGTAAGTGGCTTAACAAGTTCACAGACCTTCTGTTTTCCATCCACATGGTGGTGAAAAAATTTCTTCAGCAGCAATGTATACCAGCTATGAGCATACCTGCAGCAAAGTGTTTTCTTCCCAGCACCAACTACGGAACCACCTACATTCTCGACACCCATCAAATCACCACAAATCTGAATGTGCGTGTTTTAGCAGTCAGGTACATGATTTGTTGATTCGTTGTATGTGTTGAGAGACTGCGCATAATGAAGGGTTTTGCCATCAACAGTATGAGATGCCCATATCGATACGTTTCGCCTTGCAGGCATTGTTGATGATCTGCCTAGATCAGTTTCCAAACTGTAACGCCCACATCTGTTAAGGTGTAGAATTTGCCAGGAACGTGGTGACTATTTGTACTGGATTCTGGTTGGGATTCTCTGATGTTTACATCCCTAACGATATTCCCCTTTCATTAGACAAAGCTTTTGACAAAATTCTGAAGTCCATTGACACTTTTGCCAAGCTGGGGAGGAGGTGGGTAATATCAAGTATCGATAACCTAATCCTCAGGGTAAAAAAAATAGCGACGATTGCAAGCCTTGTCTTACATCCCTCTGTCACGGGGTTTAAAAGGTAATACTAGTGTGTTGACGAACATCCAAAATTTAAATGACGAAAAATGTTTCTCGTACTCGATACTGGGTGTGGGTTTCAAATTAAATAGTGCTAACCCCAATATGTTGCAGCGAACTTGAACACCCTGCTCGACACACCCACGCTATTCTACCACACAAAGCTTGAAAAATCGATAAATTTGAACGTGCGAATGATCTGTCTATTACGTTATAGTTTACAGCAAAGAAGAACTTGATAGGTCATCCTCTAGATCTTTTTTTCCACACAATGGTCAACAATTTGAACACCTTGAACACTCACTATTACGCTATTAGAAACATCACCAATTTTCTACATTATCAAGGCTTCTAATGACAAATTCTATTGGCAAAACTGCTTTGCCACGTTTGGAAGAGAATGGATGCTGTTATTCATCGAAAAGAATGTTTCAAGATCAACCCAGCACAATCGCTCATATTCAAGAGACCCGGCACAAACTTCCTCGAATTTCGCCACTTTAGCCATCAACACCCCATCTCCCGCACGTTTACGCCGACTTCGAGTGTTCTGTTTGTCCGGTCCGAATTGCTCAACGCAATGCATCCACAAGCTGGACCAATAAAATTTAAATGCACACTTCCTGTAGTTTTGGCTACGTCGTGGTGGGCCTGAACGGTGAAATCGTCCGAAAATGGTATTACTTGGGGGAAGACACGGTGGACTTGCTTTGCAAATGCTTTGTGACAGAGGCTGTTACTTATGCCGACCTGCTCAAGAATATAAAACCCCTCGATAACACGACAGCCGAAAAATTCTCCATCTGCCTCACCAACATCTGTCAGTATTGTGCGAAATCCATCCACCCCTTCATGAGAAGCTACCAAAGAGCGACTAGAAGGTCAGGGACCATTCTCATGTCAGCGGAAAGTACAGAGGTGCTGCCACTGGAAATGTAACTTGGGTGCACTAGAACAGTACACCATTCCCGTCTTGTTCCATAGTCTGGATGGTTATAACATGCCCCCTCTAGTACCTGTGGTGCATACGTTTCCCAGAAATGAGGATGTCATCGGCTGAAACTCCCAATGGTTCCAGAGTGTGACGATCAGTACCAATGGGATAGGTCTGTTATAATCGATGGGTTAAATTTTCTGAAAGCTTTGCTCAACACGCTGGTCGGTAGTAGTAAAAACAGCACGTAACCGATTCTCGAGGCCACATTGATCTCGGAGTTAAAATCCAAGTGGTCTAAACGATCTGGAGAGAATCTTGAATTTCCATTCCGAAAATGGCGTACGTATATCCTTGCAAATACATGAATGACATGTTCGTTTTTGATGAAGAAGAATAACCCACAAGACGAGCGTTTTTCTCCAAACTAAAAGACGAAGAGTTGGCGGGTGAATAATACGTCTGACCATTAAACCTGTGGATGAAAATGATGGTAAAGAAATTCATCTCTTACCATGAAATTTATAAGACGACTGGAGTTTTTCTTTTGGCCGACGTGTTCGAAGATTACACGTCAAAAACAAGTTGGATCCCTGCTACTACATGTTGCCTCGTAGGTTATAAACTGGTTGGCCCTCCTCCGAGTGTTATGATCCTGTTGGGACTATTCCTTAACATTGGCAAGCATAACTTAATAACTTTCGGCACCCATGGTGGGTCGAAGAGGCATGCCAAGGACAACAACAAGTAGCTGCCTGACTTTGATTCAAACCGACCTTCCACCTATGCCCTAGATCTCGACATGAACAACGTCTATGGTTTCCCTGCCTTACAACAGGTTCCGATACCAGGCAAGGGAGGGAGGAAACACATTCATATTCCACATTGAAAGGAATTTGAGACAGCAACAGACACGGGGCCTCTACCCTTAAAAAGGCGAGGGGCCAAATGCCAGCAGTTGTGTACACAAAGGAGATGGGGGAGGGAGGAGGGACAGTGCAGGGGACAGGGACCAACCCCCCGCCCCCAAAAAGTTAAAAACCCTAAAACGTCGAGACTTTTTTTAATGAAACATACATTGCGTAAGCAAGAAAAGTAATCACATAATAAAAATAAAGTGGTCATTTGTTTTCCAGCAGGGGCGTAAAATTAGGGTGGGGAGGGCTAGAATTTGCTCTCCCTCTGAATAATAGGTACAAATACGACTGAATGCTTGTAAGTCAGAGTCACATCAGTTTATTCTGTATCACGTGACTTTGAATGAACGTAAGTGCATAAAGGTGGTTTGCTGTCCTATTATTCCTAGTTTATAATTTTCGCTGATGGCTTAATTGCCAACTTATTTTTATAGTAGTAAGTCAGAGTGGCGGGGGAGTTTATGGACGGATTGCAAGTTTGTGATCGCCACTTGAAGTACTCAACGTAGAGTTGACCGCGATATTGTCAGATTTTTATTCCAATATTTATCACATTTTTAATAAAATTAATGATCATTTCAATCTGTATTATAAGACGTATAGAAATTAATATAGCACATTATTACTCAGTTTAAATAACTTTGAGAAGATTTCACTTAATAACGCATGTTTCACTTATGAAACTGGCACGTTGAATATACAGCATTTTCTTTACGTAGTTTTGCTTAGTGCAAAGTAACATATGTTCGATTCGTGTGCCCCGTCACGTTGCATTCTTTTGATTCGAATCTAGTTGTTATTAATGTATTCATAAAAACAGAACATTAAATTGCCAGACCAACGATAAAATGAAAAGATAACTAAAAAAAATGTTTTTTCTCCCGATTCCTTAAAACTGAGGGGGCTATTATTGGTCCCAGCTAAAAGTGGTGGGGCCATGGCCCCCTGCACCCCCCCCCCTCGACTCCAGCGCCTATGGAAACACATCTGTATCTGAATCATCAAACAAATCGTCGGCTATGTTGGCCACCGCCAATGTATAGCCACAATGGAGTCGGCTTTCAGGAATTTGAGACTGAACGCGACTCGCAACAATGGTCTCGTTGTACAAGTGTGTTAGACAACGTTGTTCGGCAACAATGCGGTAAGAAAGCCTCTGTGGATCTCGTGCCTTCGGCACACGATCGACCTCGGGTTTCTTACCGCATTGTTGCCGAACGCCGTTGTGTAACTGATACGTATCCCCTAGCTCCCGAAAAGTTGGAAATCAAGGAGGGGTTCGTGTCTCCCACCTCGAAATATTTAGTGAAACACTAAATCAAACCGATCACCAAACTCGTGCCGAATCTCCTGCTTTTAGAAGAGGCACGAGGTCCACTATCGTAACTTGAAATTCTATCTCCGTTACAGGATAGTTCATTGCCACGTGTGTAGAGTCCTTTCATGGATGAGGGGTTATATCGAATAATAAGCTGACAAACAGCAGCGATCATCGCCTCCGTACGAAGAGGATTAGTTTACATTATTAAATTCTTCAGTGTTCGGTAAGATGATGGAAAACAAGCAGCATCGTCTGAACGTCAAACTTAGCAGAAATTTGAGAACGATGTTGAAATACATATCCCAGGCTCAGGCTGATTCGTTGAACCTCCTACACCACAAACTCGTGCAAATTAACCAACGGTCACGAAGTGTGATGTGTGATCTTCCCACATAATTGGCTTTTTTGTATATTGGAACTGTCCAAACTGGCAATGTTCTAGTTCCATTACGAGCTCCAGCCGAAATGTGAGGATCGTGCCAAGCTCTTCTTCGGTGGCACCATTAGTCTTCAACCGAAACTGAAGATGTGTACGAGGACATGTTGTGAGACATGGATGGCTTTGACACTATTAAGTATCCCCGAACCACTGCCCCTTCTCCACCTCAAACAAACAAGTTCTTGGGAAAGTGAAGGCTGAGATTGGTGGAGTCCCGCTCCTGAGTTTGTCGGGTTGCGTTCCAAGATGTACCCTATTAGAAATCCGGGAAAGATGACCACTATGAAGGCTAAGCGCATAGTCGTCATTCGTTAAAAATACGTCTGGGTTTTGATGATTAGAAGCCTGCCTGGACATGGTCATTGTTTCAGAAGGGAATCTGCACGAAATTCTCTAGTGCCAGCCACAAGTTGACCACTATGTTCCCCCTCTCTCCGCACTATGACAAACGACATGTAACATGCCAAACTTGGAAACAGTGTTCAGAATACGAAATTCGGCACAAGGGGCATTCTTTTGATTTGAGGGAATTGGACACTGGGGACTATGGGGGAAAGAGGCTGGAGGAAATAACGAATGCAAAGACAAAAAAAACCCTGCAGGATCTCGTGAAAGGTTTACATGAAGCAAACAAAATTATACTTAGCCCTAATAAACACACGTAATTAAAAAAAAAGAAAGTTGGTTCTGGTTTTTCGACAGCTATCCTGATTGTCCGTTAGTCCAATAAAATATATTTACGACTGTAGCAGTCAACTTAAGTCAATAAATTGTGGATTTGGGTAAACGACCTTAAGTTTTCCATTTTTTTTAAATGGTGGTAGTAAAAAAATATTTTAGTGCTTGGTGGTACTAAACGAGCGGTTTATTCCCAAAAAGGATTAACCATTACGTAAATTGCACAGCACCCAGCCAAGTCAATGGTTTTTTTTTTCGGAAGTTTAAATATTTCTGATTCAAGGTGAAATTGGCGAACAGTTGAAATACTTATTCTTTGTTATTTTCTTCATGCTGGTTCTATATCTTCTGTGGCAATAATTAGAGATTTCCTCGGTCAGGTCACGAAATTCCAAGGAGTTTTAAATTTTAATGTACGGAAAATATTACCAGGCCACTCAAATGTAAACCTCACGTACGTTTATTGATCTTGTCAGGGAATATATGACTGTGAACATTACACAAAGTTTGGAATCAAATTAAATCAATAGTTGGATAATCATCTGTTTCACCACTAACAGAGAAATCGAATATTACCAGGCCACTCAATGTAAACCTCACGTGCGTTTATTGATCTTGTCAGAGAATATGTGACTGTGAACATTACACAAAGTTTGGAATCAAATCAAATCAAATCAACAGTTGGATAATTATCTGTTCACCAAACAGGCAAATTGAACTCGTCCAAATTAGTAATTGGCGGGGTAGGGCCATATCTTTCGTGGTGATATTAATGACAACCGGGTGGCAGCAGATTCATGATGGTGCTGTTGTCCGAAAGTTGGCAGCTTGTTGTATTAAAATTGCACTTAAATTCTTACTGGAGGAATAGTTGGACAGCCTTTTCACAAAATGTTTTTGTTTTTTCGTATCCTTCCTTGCTAGCTCTTCCAATACTGGTAAATATTTTCCTATCTGACAATACCGTTAGATTTGAGTAAACATGTTGCACGCCTGATGACTTTTTTTTTTACATGTAGGATAATGACACGCGGTGCAAAGCAGAGAAAAGGAGCTGTTGGGTGGTGTTTGTCTGTGTGTCTGTTTGTCAGTCTGCACGATAACTTTTTAATCAATTAGCCGATTTATTTCAAATTTTCCACATTTGTGGATTCAAGTTCGTACGCCAATAAAATTAAACAAGATGTTTCGGGGAGTGTAACTTTCAAATACCTAAGTTCATAAGACATCTTTAGCTCAACAATAGAGCACTCTAACATAATTAATGTACAATTTTGAACATTAACGCACATAAAACGAAACAGTATCTGCAATACTGCATGCCTGTCACATATTTTATTTAATTGTTAAACGTATTCATGTCCACGTTCAACCCTTATCTACCATCACCGCTCCCATAGTACCGTCACGGCTTTTATTGTTTAAATTTGTATTGGTCATCAAACCCTTTTAACCCTTTTGGTTGTTGTTTTTTTTTACATTTTTACTATCTAAGAAATAGGCAGTTTTTAGTTTAAAAATGATGCTAATAAAAAAGACTGCTTTAACTCAATTTTTTGTGCTGTTTTTTTAAAGGACATACCATCTCCTATTTTCGAATAACCCTTGCATAATTAGCTTTGTACCATTTTCGTGTGTAAGCAGCACCTTTAAAGGTACATCCGTGTTGACTTTCCTGTGTTTCAATTTTGCAACAGTATTTCATTTTTCTGGTTCTCCCCGAATGTGTCATGTGACTACTACTTTCTCACAAAGTTATGAAAATATTGTAATATCTATTTAATATGGAATGTAGGAAAATATAGGGATGGTATGGCCTTTTAAATACATTTATTTTTGTATATTCAAGCTCACTTTGGATAGTGTAGTAAAAGGGCTGCTACATGTTGCCTTTTCTGTCTGACATTGCTTAGTTACATTCAGTCAACCCAAAATAAATTACAAACAAAAACGTCATGAGTGCCGTAAAAAAAGGGGTTATATGATTGAAGTTTCATTTTACTTGTTAAAATGTACACGGATAAAAATTGGTGATTTTTAATTGAAATAATCAAATGTACAACAGAAAATTGCATCTGTTTAAGTGCTGTTGTGCTTTACGTAACGTATATGATTGGTAAAGCACAACAGCACTTAAACAGATGCAATTTTCTGAATTGTACAATTGATTATTTCAATTAAAATTCACCAATTTTTATCCGTGTACATTTTAACAAATCAAAATGAAACTTCAATCATATAACCCCTTTTTTTACGGCACACTTGACGTTTTTGTTTGTAATCCGTGTACCTTTTTTACGGTGTCGCGCTTTAAAGGTTTATGCATGCAGTCGAGTGTTGCATGCACGAAGAATGGATCTGTAGTTTGCTGAGTGGAATTTGTTCCCTAAATACAATGGTTAAAACAATGTAAAATAATCAAAATGAACCTTTAGGGTCCCGTAACTCCGGAATGGATGGACCAATTGAAAAAGTAGTCCCTGTAAGGTTGAAGCCCAGGGAAATTTCTGGCTCAGATCATGTTTCAGATTTGAGGTAGGTGCAGTAGTTTTTTCTGAAACCGTGTCAGCCAA